>BCLH01000489.1:47554-58831 GCA_001602315.1 Zoysia pacifica | reverse complement strand
GAGGGAGCTCAGGTAGGGATTAGGATTTTTCTTTTTTTTCCTATACTTGATATAATTGCTAAAATTCCCGTGCAACTTTGATTTGGATGAAAATGACATGAAATGTTATGCAATGCAATTACTAGTGTTTTATTTAGAAAAGAATTTTTATTCTACTCTAAATTGGAAAATGTATTTAGAATTTCAAAATTTTAAAAATTTTGAAATTGTGAAATTTTAGGCCGTTACAAGTTCTACCCACAGCTATCCCAGACTTCAATGCTGGGACTGTAACTCTAGGCTCAGCTGAAGCAAAAAGTGCCGACATGGAGTACGAGAAAACTAGAGAGAACTGAGAAGATGTGACTGGAACAATAACTCCTCCGGTAGTCGCTGAAGTACTGGCTGCTCCAAAAGGTACAAATGCTGAAAGCAGAGCTGAGAGTAGTGTACTGATGCTGGGCTGCTGCTACTGTGACTATTGAAGCTGAGATATGATGTGAACATGGTTTCTGATCTTTCGTCAGGTCATGTTAACTCTAGATTTGGTGTAGATGCGACACACAATCAATCCGGCCTCAAATCAACACGATTCGAACCCCGCAATCGCAGCACCACTTCTCCTCTAGTTATCAACCGTGCACACACGATTGATCTCACCAAGATGACTAATCTAAGCCTGCGAATCGAAGAACACAAGCAATAACAAAGAAGAACGCAACTCAATTGCGAAATCTTAATTAAATCACAAAGTTAAAAAACCAACAAACCGTCAAATGGTAAAAGTGTTTGGAAACAGATAAAAACTAATCAAAACCTAACCCTAATGACAATGGCTACTGATTATATAGAGTTTAGGATGACCTTATGGGCAAATCCTAATACTAATGGTCCTAGAAAAGATACACGGTCCAAAGATAGTATCGTAGCACCTGGTGCAGTTGCTGGAGCTCATCTTGTTTTAATAATTTCTACTGACTTTGGTTGAATTTGGAGATGAAACTGGTTATGTTGGAAAGGTTATCTTTTTAGATTTCCAACCATATCTAAAACGTCCAAAAATGGATCCTGTACGCGGCCTAGGCGTCCGTCTTAGTACGGACTGCTTCTGAAACCTGGGGGCAACTCAACTCCGAGTTGGATTGAATCTTCTCCAGGGTTTAACGTGCCTTGCTAGTCTTGAGCATCTCCAAGTCTTTTTTCATGCTTTCCTTGACCCTAAGGTTCTTAATCTTGATAAAATTATTAGGTAGCAATATATTTTCAAAGAAAGAAAGACATGTATTTAGGAACGAGATCACCTCTAAATTTAATTGTCGTACATGAGCTCTTGTGATTGGACCATCTATAGTAGTTAGAGGAGCGTTATGTGTATCCAATTAAGGGATGTCCTCATCAAGATGTGAATGCCGGCACACATTAATACTGTGTCTCTGGATCTGTAGGCTCTAGCTGTGAAGGCAGGGGACCCAGTTGCGTAGTCATCGAAAAAGCAGGTAGAGGAGGCATACCGATCCCCTGGAGATAAGATGCTATGGCTCTAAACCCGGTAGACATATATGATATGGTCACTGCCATCTTTAGTTGAGTGCGCTGTGACCTCTCATGATACTCTCTGTCCTGTCGTCTCCTCTCCTCAGCTAACTCCCTCTCCATCCTCAGCCTTTCCTCTCCTCGAACTCGACTCTTTCTCGTCTGAGCCTCTCCTCCTGCTCCTGTCGAAACCTCCTTTGCTCAGTCTGCTTTGCTTGAATAGCATCTAACCTGGCTGCAAATGTAGAGTCAAGCGAGGCACGAGAGGTGGGTGTCTTGGTTTGATCTGGAGCCTCAGTTTTTTCAACCCCCGGCTGTGCTCCCTCTGGAGCCTCAGTCTCAAACTCAAACTCCTCAGGGGTTGTGGTCTCCTCTCCACCAGGGGTGCTTTGAGAAGCTGATACTCGAAAAACCTTGGAATTAGACGGCTCAGCTAGACTGACGGAGGTGGTGATCTCTGGTAAAGCTAAATACTCCTCCTCAAACAAAACTCCAGCTCTTCTTAGCAACAGGCAAATGTAGGGGCAAAAGGTAACTGTTTTGCTCCAACCCCTCATATATCACATCCTCCACTTGGGCAAGCAACAAATGTGTCACATCAAAAACCTCATACCTCAGCAAGAAGCCACTAATGTAGAATGATAACTCGCTCTCTAGAGCCCGCCCTCGATGCAATAGACCTGCCCAGCAACCGACTCAAAACACGATCCTCGTGTGTCAACCTCAGGTGGTGCCTCGAGTAGTGCTCCTCATGTGGTGGCAGGAAGGTAATACCCATCCTCTCATCACTCGGCTCCATCCCTCCAAAAGGTCAGTATGATGGCAAGAAATTTAGATGAGCCAAAGTGTACATCCGTGTCTCAGAAGATAGGAACTCCAGTGCAGCAATGAGATCAGATCTATCAAAGAAATATTGCTCCCCTCAAAATATGAACCAGAGGAGGTCCACAGTGAGGCATAGAACCAATATAATCTCCTCACTAAACCTCAGCGGCTAGGCGACCAACTCTGTCATGCCAGGTAGATATGAAATATGTTCGTCCATATCAGTCCCAGCTCCTCAGCTCAGTGCCTCAAAAGAACAGTGGCAGCGTGCAGCAAACACTGAGCTTTTTCCCTTAGCGACAAGCCGTCGTTAGAGAATCTCATATATCCTCCGCTGAATAACTATCCAAAACTAGCTAGCATCAGCATGACGTACTGCGGGGACCCATATTGTGAAACCAACTCTCCTCTTGGCCTTCATAGCCGGGTTCTTGATCTTTAGCAGATCAACCTCCTCCTCAGCGACTCTAGTCATGGCCCGGTGAGCTCTCTCGGCTTTGGTAGTGCAGAAAGCGCAGACTCCAGCTCTAGAATGAGGACATCTCTGTTGTCTTGATGGTGAAACCTGTTGGGCTACCTTACCCTCCACGGTTCTCGACTGGCAGAAGCTCTTCGCGGTTGCACCTCTGCATCTAGGGGTGTGGTCGCCACTCTTTTGTGGGTCGACCTCCTCAGCTTCCCCTGTTCCTCTGTGCCTGTGGTCCTCAGCGTGTGGAAGAGCCTTCAAAATCATATATATTATGACCAAATATGTCAGCTAAACATAGGATGAATGTTGACACCTGTCAACCTTACGGCACGCCACATGTCAGATGAGGACATCAACACCATCGATACGTCCTACTCCCCTACACTTACACATATTCTGGTTATAGGACCTCTGACTCGCGCACGTGCATCTCAACTTAATCATCAAGTAAGTTCACTCTTAAGCTCATGTTCAACTTCTTTAGACCTTGGAAATCTGTGTACTCTTGTGTTGCTTAGGAACCAAGGAGAAAACCAACCAGGAGATAGAGTCGCGCAAGCTAGATTCGGAGTGCAGGACAGCACCAACTTCTAATGTCTGCCACGACTTCATACGGGCTCTGTTTTGGGCGTTCAAGTAATTCTTGAAAAGCTTATCAAGTCGACATTCCAACGGATCTGGCCCCACCTTCATACGACATCGGAGTCAGTACCAATCAGCATTTTTCTACAGAAGGTGCCGTGTCACCCCAACTTGGGTTGTTGGCCCGTGTACTGAGTTGAGCCCATTAGGGGCGCGTCCTAGGGTTTGAGGACAACCCCAGCAACCTCTGGTCATCCTCCCCCTATTTATAGAGGTCTCAACCGCCACCAAGAATACTCGGGTTTTGATATTTTAAAGTTTAGCCGCTGCTCCTCCGCTTGGAGCGCGCATGTCAACTAGACCGTCTGTTTTCTTGCCATCGGAACCCCACCATTTATGTTTTCAGATTGAACTCATATTTTTATCTAGCAATCCAATGCTTGTTCATCTCGTTCTTGTTCTACAATTGCTTGCAGGACGAGTGCTCTCCTGGCTGGTTGATCACGCTCCACAAGTTCGCGCTCATCATCCGGAATTGATATATCGGTTTCTAAGGCGCAACATCGTGGACAGTTGTAGTCGGGCCGTGAATGTTGCTTCCTTTACACGAATCGTGTTTACCATCTCCGTCGAAAGATCAGCACCGCACCTCGCATACGTGGCATCAGAGGTCAAGGTTGTTCGGTGAGAGATTTCAAATCCAATCTGTTATTTACCTACAGTCCAGAAAAGCCAACAAAAAACTGCAGATTAATTTCCATGGTCCCATAGCCATTTTTAGCCTGTTTATTGGTACCATATAGTTAAGGCTTGTTGAGTCTTCGGGTGCATCGTCGTGTTGAGTTGCAGGTCTTAGTGTCTATTCCTTTAGAGTTTCGAGTTTTTGTCACGGTCCACTGTCACATTTGAATCTCCAACCAGCATAATCACCATCCCTATTTTTGGTCCACTACATTACGTTTGTTTATGCACGTCCTTGGATCAGATCCGCAATAGAAGATGAAAATAAACTCAGATCTGAGTTTGTTGAAAACAACATATTCGGGTAATGGAATTTGTTGTGAAAGAAAACCGCCATATCTGTGTGATCCATTACTTGTTTGTAATGTTTTCGCACAATATGGAAAGATCTCTGCATAAGCTTTTCGACGGATGCTCACAATCATAACAGAGATCTAGCATCTGCTATTTGTACTTTATTGTATCTTTTTCAATCCAAAAAACATAGAAAAAAAAGCAAACAAAAAAATCAGAGATGAAAAAAAGGAAAAAACAGAGAGGCTTGTTTGTCCCTTCAATAGTGTTCTTCTTTGTGACCTTCATTTGTGTCTAGGCTCGTGTCTTTAGCACGGGTTTTAGCCTCGAACCAGTACAGTACCGACTTTGAACGATTATTCAACTTGTTTTTAACTAATGTGGTACTAGTATTTTCTGTGTGTAACACTTTCGGCCATCCTATAACTCCACATATAACCTACTACAGCTGGACAATGTTGTGCCGTGGTGCCGATACATTCTTTTCCTCATTGCCGACTTGTTGGTAGCCGTCACCCTCCAGTTGAGCAAGGTAAGAATATGTAAGAACTTGTTGAACATACTTGAGAGAAGTTGAGTGTGCCACAACCTCCATTTGCCAATTTGTTTTACTTTTTTGTTAATCATGATAGGCACAACAAGGAAAAAGGAAGCTTACGACTTACCTTCTCAACAACGTGTCAAATCGCATCAACTTCAAGACATGATGATATTTTGCAAGTAGTTAGTTCGTGTATACCTTATTTTGCTGGGAAATTTGATCCTCATACATACATTGATTGGGAGCTAAAAGTAGATAAAAAATTTGATGAACATAACTTCTCGGAGAAAGAAAAAATTTACATTGCCTCTAATGCTTTGATTGAAGAAGCCTTGCTTGAATGGAAATGTATTTGTAGGCATAATAAAGTTTCAGAATATTAGAAAGGCTTTACACTTCATTTTAGAGATGTTTTTATTTCTGCATATTTTGCTGATCATTTGCTCACCATATTAGACAACTTGAGGCAAGATAGTATGACTGTAACTGAATACTTTCGTGACTTTAAGGTTTGTGTAATGTTTCGTGGCCTAGATGAATGTCAGAAAGATATAATGAGTAGGTTTATGAAAGGCCTAAATTCTAAAATTCAAGTTTTGCTCATCTCTAAAACTTACTGCTCAATCTCGCACTTATCTTTGCTTGCTTGTAATGCTGAAAATCAACTTTTATCATCTAAAGATACAAGCATGAATAATCACCATTACAACTTTGTTGAACGCATTGCTGATGTGCCTTTGTCACAAGGGTAATGTGATAAAGAAGAGTTGTCTGATATTTTATCTTTTACTACAGCACAAATAGAAAGAGACCACTTTTTTATTTCTTGTCCTATACCTAACATCTTACAGGAGAGTGAGAAAAAGTCTGAAGAGGATGTTGTGCGACATGCTGAAATAATGGTTAATGATGCTTGTGTGGTGCCTACAATAATGGAGAGTAAGCAACATGATACACATTGTGTGTCCCTCACCACATCTTAATACTCTCATGCTGATTTGCAATTGCCCATTGCTCAAACAAGTTTTTTGCAATCCTCCGTAGAGCCTCCAGTGACTTACAATTTGTCACAAACAGCACCTTTTGCTTATGATTATAATAAAGACTAACAATTTGTCACAAACAGCACCTTTTGCTTATGATTATAATAAAGACTAACAATTTGTCACAAACAGCACCTTTCGCTTATGATTATAATAAATTGTGTGCGCATGTTTCTTTAATTCCAAAAACACAACTAGTGCATGATATTGAAAATGTTGTTCTTGAGTACGCATATGTTGACAATGTCTTTTCATTGTGCTGATTTGAATGAGGCAAAGTTGGAGCTCAATTCTTCTTTAACTTCTTTAGGTTATATTGAATTTGATGTTCCTTGTAACCTGAATTGTTTGGAGAAGAGTTATTTTAGAATTGCAGTTTGCAATGTTTTTGCTATTGTGTTTTTCATGCAATTGGCAAATTTGATGACATTGAATATTTCTTAGTGTCTAAAATAGTCATATGTATTAATCTGAAATATACTTTTGAAACACAAACACAGGATCAAACAATAGCATGCACTAACACTTACAATGCTTTGCAAAGTTTCTCTACTTTTGTGATCTATCTATAGGAGCAGCTCATAAACAGAAGAATTTGTTGTTGTGCCTTGGTTGCGTGTTAACTGATCACAATATAACAACAAGCAACTATGGCGACCACTGGATCTAGCCGAAGACGACTTGCCATAAAGAAGGGGAGAATGATGAGAACCTATATCTCCTGGATGCACCGCTTGACCACGTCAGAATACCCCTATGGCCTCCGCCTTTTATGATTTCTGCAGAACATGGTGGGGTGACTGGTCGAGGACGACTCCAAATTAAGTGGAGAATGATGATGAGATCACATACATACCCCCGTAGCCCTCACCTTTCATGATTTTAGGATGGCACTGTGGAATGGTGATTTTACAATCTAAACTTGAGTCAAAGACCGCTCGTCTTCTTGACATCAGAACCCCACCATTTATGTTTTTAGATTGAACTCATATTTTTATCTAGCAATTTAGTGCTTGTTTATCTCGTTCTTGCTTATTCTATGATTGCTTGCAGTACGAGTGCCCTTGTGGCTGCTTGATCGCATTCCACAAGTTCGCGCTCACCATCAGGAATCGGTGTATCTGTCGTTAAGGTGCAACGTCGTGGACCGTTGTAGTCGATCTGTGAACGTTGCTTCCTTCCACCAATCTGTGTTTACCATCTCCATCGAAAGATCGAGACCGAACCTCACATCAATGTCAAGGGTCATTCTGAGCTACCAACTAAAGATATTCGATCATATTGCATATAATTACGATATTCCCCGATATTCATTCCAAAGCCCACGATCAATATGCATATCGCTAAGCCACATTTGTAACCACCATCATCACAAAACATGTGTAGAGAGCAAATTTAAAAGTTGCATCACAAGTTGTCTTAACTTCAATATTTACAACAAAAATAAGTGTTTTGAGCTCAACAAAGCTCTATGATACGCAACATGAACAAGAGCATAGCTAGGTGAAGTGTGTGGCTCTTGTTCAAGAGAACCAGGCAGCGGCAAAACAACCCAAATGACCTCGGTGCTCAACCCCCAAGCACCGCCTACTCCTCTTCACCACCTGCAAAACTCAACAAGTAGCATCTTGAGGACGAAGGTACTCAGTAAGACTTACACCGCTAAATCTATTCAAAGAGTATGCAATTTGGCTGTGGACAAGAAGAAGCCATAGGATGACATTTTGCATAAAAGCATTAACTTTGCATAGTAAATGAATTGTAAACTTTAACATAAGTGAAGCTATAAGGGCAACACTACCATACCAACAACAAGAAATTAGTAAGGGTATCAAGCTCGCATATCTCCACATCAACCAAACCACAATTAGGAAATTGTACCATGATGCTGCTGCTGTACCAAGGCTTGGTCATAATCAAGACCACGGCAATTTGAATTGTTTTCAAACTTTGCAAGGGAGTACATCTTTACCCACATGCCACACGACCACTCACCATACAATCCGTCGGAAGTAGGGAGTGATTCGGTGTGACTACCCCTTCCAAATACACTCTGACCATTTGAACAGACATTTGGTCAAGGTGAGTTGGTTGCACTAGGCCCTCACGGGGGTCATCCCTATCACCTTCTCACCTCCAAACTCGCAAGCCAAATGGTCGTAGCTAGATAAAGAAGAAGGCTTACCTATCTATTATTTCAGCATGTGGAATAACGAAGAGTTCTAAGGATAAGGAACACTCCATCAGGCAATTCCCCCTAAACCAAACCACATCCAACATCATCTTTTAATGAGCATGATCAATTCTTTCCAAGTAACCACCTATATCGCGCAAACAACGGTGACCTTCCGCCGTTCGACTTCTACCGTTTAAGTTGAAGCCACACTAAGAAATACCATAAAACCCAACTTACTCAACTCATCACAAGGTAGGGTGGTAACAAAGAACAAGGAAGGTAATGCAACAATTAGGATAGAAAGAACATTATCTAATACCCAACTAATGCAATCATATCATTTAACTCAATATAACCATTTATGACTCATCCAAAAAAGGATAAGATATGCAGGATGCTTGCCTTAAGTTGCATGTTCTTCACTCCTAAACGCTTGCTCCACAGCACCCTTCGGACCACCAACGTCACCCTCTAGTAGCTCACTTTCTAAACATGAGAAGATGCACTGAATGAATAACATGACAATGGTATAAAATGAGGTGCAACTAGTCTAAAAATAGTGATTATGAACTTTAATCATTTTAAAATCAAAAACTAATTTTTCTTATTGGATTTTAGGCCAGATCATATTTTTCTCATGTAGAGGACAAAGATATGAAACTAGCAAAACAAGTGAGTTCGAATGATTTTTATTTGAATTTTGTAAGATGACAGGTCCAGACTAGTTCGGGGAGAGCGGACTTATCCGGCCTCGGACTTTTCTGGATGCCTCAACTGGACTCCAGAAAAGGTGCAAAGGGGGCATCTCGGGCTAGTCTGGCCTGGGTGGACTTGTTCGGGCCTGGAATAAGAAAAAGCTCATGAAGAAAGGGAATGATTACCTCGATGGTAGTAGATGTTGTTTGGAAGCCAAATAAAAGCACTAGAAGCATAAATATGAGTTAGAGATGCCATTTGAGGTTTTAAAAGTGACATTCAACAAGTTTTTCCAAAGATTCAACAAAATGGCAAGGGAAGCCATAGATGCACTTGAATCTTAACAATTGGTACCAAATCGACCAAAGGAAGTCACCTCGACATCTAGGAGCTTGGGGAAATGCTCCATGGAGAGGAAAAGCTTGGGGCGGAGCTTTCGATGTTGAGGTCAACAATGGTGGATTTCGCCGGAGTTGAGGAAGAAAAAGAAGGGGACGGCGAGATTCAGGCTTGAGGAAGCTTGGGGAAGCTGTGGAGGAGCTCGGAGAAGCTTCCTCCTTCGATTCTCGGCGATAAAGCAGTTGGAATCGCCCTTTGCTCTTGCTATCACGTGAGGAAGAACAATGGAGGGAGAGAGAGAAGTGGAGAGTGATGGAGTGCGGGAGAAAGAGAATGGCCTAGTGAAGGGCTCCAAGTTGTGGCAACACCACTCTAGGCTGCAACCGACGTGTAGCTGCACTTGATGAGAACATCACTTCCACAGACACAACCAAACCAATTGCATAAGAAGGACCCATAACATGAGCTCGAGCGCGTCAACTTAATTATCAGGTCAAGTCATTTCTCACTGTCTATAGTAGTTCTTCTCAGAATGGGGTACTACTAAATCTTTGTGGTGATTTTGTTATGATTGGGAACATGGGAGGAGCACCAGGACCATAAAGCAGGACCATCAATCAGGGCTGGATTGTTTCAGTCATAACTTTTCACTCCGGATGTTGTTGAAGGCAAATGAGTACTCATAGGAAAGATCTCAAAGTCTGCTTTCAGATGGGTCCAACCTTAGCTACAAACTCCTCTAGACGTGATCAGAATCAGCGGAAAGGCGTTCGGACCTCCAGTCATGGGCTGAGGCCCATTGTATCCAGTTTAGCCCATTAGGGGCCCTCTCTAAGTTAGGGTTTGAGTCCCCCCACGCCTTCAGGACATCTTCCCACTATATAAACCTGTGGCAGCCGTCATTTGAGGGTGGGTTTTATTCAGATGCAAGTTTAGCCTTAGCTACTTCCTTGTAAACGCGTGTGTCGACGAGACCACCCGATTTGCTTGATTCAGAACCCCTAATTTCGTGATTATATTCAGATCTGTGAGTAGTCTACCTCTTCATCTTGTTCTTGCTTGTTCTCGATTGCTCGCAGGTTCAGGGTTGTTCTTGGCACAGCAAGAACAACAACAAATCGGAGCCGGTGTACCTATTGCTAAGGCGCAGCAACCCTGTTGGTTGTTGTAGTCGGACAGCCAACGTCGAATCCACCCTAAATCGAAGCTATCCTCCTCTCATCGAAAGATCGGGATCAGCCCCTGCCATACCATGTGGTAATCAGAGCAAGGTTTATCGGTGAGAGTATCTACCAATCTGTTATATTTTATTGCCTATTGTCCAGAAATTGCCCACAAAACAAAAAGAATAGGGTAGACCTGAAATTTTCCAAAACAAATTTGTGCCTTGCTGTTCTGCGTGGTCAATACTTGTTGAGTTTTTGGTTACATCGATTGATTGAGTTGCTGGTTCCTAGGGTTTCATCCTTTAGAGTTGAGTTCTTTTCACGATTTTTTTTAAGCACCACCAGATCCACCACCGCTGCCATCACCATTGCTTCCACCAAAATTTCCCCCACACCAGAACCACCATACTTTCTGCCACCATTATTTCCACCTCCGCTGCTATCAAAATCATCATTTTATCTCAATTCGTAGTCTTACAAAGTTATAGCTTGATTTCCTAGTCTGAGGAAGAGTTGTGATTGCTTTGATGTGCAAGTGCCGTCGTTGATACCCCGTTCAAAGAAGTGTATCCGAGTTGTGCTTCCATTTAAAAAACAATCAAAAAAAAAGGAAGAAAAGAATAGAAAAGAAGGAAAAAAAAAGAACTTGTTTCAGCAGCAGAATTTTGTTCCCTTTCCTTCTTACTTTGGTTGGTCGTGTAAGTCACTGCTTGGAGGCTACTTTGGTGCCTAGGCTCACATCTCTAGCACTTTTGAACTTGGGACCAGCACAATATCGTCGCTGAACAATTATTCAACTTGTTTCTTTTGACTAGCGTGGTTCAAGCTGTCCTTGTTTCTACTTACAGCCACCTAGCTCCACAGTCCAGACTGCAACATCACAGGGTAACATT
>BCLH01000489.1:17346-42618 GCA_001602315.1 Zoysia pacifica | reverse complement strand
GTGCTGAACTGATGTTAAAGCTGCACGAAACCACTAAGGAAAATATCGAATGCATGAATGCAAAATACAAACTTGTTGGCAGTAAGGGCAAGAAACATGTCACTTTTAAACCTGGTGATCTGGTTTGGTTACATTTGAGAAAGGATAGGTTTCCTGATTTAAGGAAATCTAAGTTGTTGCCTAGAGCTGCTGGTCCTTATAAAGTTTTAGAAAGGATTAATGACAATGCATACAAACTTGAGCTCCCTGCAGATTTTGGGGTTTGCCCCACTTTTAACATTTCAGATTTGAAGCTTTACATGGGAGGAGATGACGACTTTGAGTCGAGGACGACTCAAATGCAAGAAGGGGAGGACGATGAGGACATCACTTTCCCAGACACAACCAAACCAATTGCACAAGAAGGACCTATGACACGAGCTCGAGCGCGTCAACTTAATTATCTGGTCAAGTCATTTCTCACTGTCTATAGTAGTTCTTCTCAGAATAGGGTACTACTAAATTTTTGTGGTGATTTTGTTATGATTGGGAACATGGGAGGAGCACCAGGACGATAAAGCAGGACCATCAATCAGGGCTGGATTGTTTCGGTCATAACTTTTCACTCCGGATGTTGTTGAAGGCAAATGAGTACTCATAGGAAAGATCTCAAAGTCTACATTCAGATGGGTCCATCCTCAGCTTCAAACTCCTCCAGACGTGATCAGAATCGGCGGAAAAGCGTTCGGACCTCCAGTCATGGGCTGAGGCCCATTGTATCCAGTTTAGCCCATTAGGGGCTCTGTCTAAGTTAGGGTTTGAGTCCCTCCACGCCTCTAGGACATCTTCCCACTATATAAACCTGTGGCAACCGTCATTTGAGGGTGGGTTTTGTTCAGATGCAAGTTTAGCCTTAGCTACTTCCTTATAAACGCGTGTGTCGACGAGACCACCCGATTTGCTTGATTCAGAACCCCCAATTTCATGATTATATCCAGATCTATGAGTTGTCTACCTGTTCATCTTGTTCTTGCTTATTCTCGATTGCTCGTAGGTTCAGAGTTGTTCTTGGAACAGCAAGAACAGAACAAATCGGAGCTGGTGTACCTATTGCTAAGGTGCAGCAACCCTGTTGGTTGTTGTAGTCGGACAGCCAACGTCGAATCCACCCCAAATCGAAGCTATCCTCCTCTCATCGAAAGATCGGGATCAGCCCCTGCCATACCAGCACTTATGGATGCGTGGCATAACACGACGTGTCGACGTGTTGAGCCAAAGATGATAACAAGGTTGCGAGACCCGGACTTGTTCGGTACCTCCAGACTAGTCAGGCCTCAGGGCTAAATTCGAAGGAAAAACGAAAAATTCATAGCTCCAAGGCTTAGAAATTTATACCAATTTTTCTAGAGATATAACACGGAAAGATGAATCCATTCTAACAAGAATTACCTCAAACCGAGTTGTAAAATAAAAATGAAAATTCATCAAAGTTGACAGTTTTCAAGGATTGTTTGAATTTTTAAGGCATCAAGACAACGCCTAAAAATTCAAAAAAAATCATGTAAATTCAAGGAATCAAGTGTGCTCATACCAGAATTTTTGATTGGGTCAAGTTGTATTCAAAAGTTTTGAGTTGCTTCACAAGGATGGGTTTTAAATTCATTCAAATTTGAATTTCAAAATTTGAAATGCTATGATTATGCAATGCTTGAACTAAATGATGCTCATGAGATTGTCTTATGCATGATTATGAACTTGGCAAGTTACACAGTGCACCATTGCTCCTCTCCGGAGGTACACGCACATCCACTGCTACAAGTGCTCTATCCCACTTGGGATGTTATGTCCTCTACCTCTTCTTCTTCTTTGACTCTACAGCCTTCCCTTTCCCTTTTTCCTCTGCCGACGGTCTTTGACGGTGTATACTGTCAACTATTACAGTAAGCACAACTGTCGTTGAAAGCAATACTGACCAGCTGACTCAACAAGATAGGATTAAGAGCTTGGCTCTTAACCCGTCCGAGAATGATCTGGACTGCTGCTGAAACCTCTGATATTGTCCTCTATCATCAACCACTACTTAAACTGTCACTGCACCAAATAGGTTTAGATAACGGGTTGTAAGCATTGCAGGCAAGTGAGTCACAAAGAAACCCTAGCATGGAATCAAGGATATATCACTAATCAAATAAAGGAAATATGACCAACGGTGATATCAATGGACTAATGCCACAATTTAAATAAAAGCAACGCACTCAAATTGTGACACTAGCAACAGAGAGATTCAATGCCATATCAAAATATATAAGATAACCTCAATATTGCACCAAGTACTAAGAAATCTAAATCAATTACTCCAATTAGCAATAAAAGATTGAACTTTTATCACAAAGTCGCTAATTTTTATGATCAATCAACAATGAGGGGCATAAAAGATGAAAGGGATGATAGATTTGATAACCCTGGAAGGTAGAAGCAGGAAAACACTGAAAGATGCCTCGAAAACACGTCCGATTACCCGAAGAACAAAAAACCTACTAAGGGTTTTTAGCAGGCAAGGATTAGAGCAAGCTCGAGCGTGAAGTGAGCTGACGAGGTGCCTGACCGGTGGCGAGCTGCAGCGCAAGTGCGAGGCGGCGGTGTGGCAGGTGGCGAAGGTGGCTAGCGAGGGCAGCGGCGCACGAAGCAAGAAGTGCTGAGCGGGACATGACGAGGGCTCAAGAGCGAGCACGGGCAGCTTGAGCTGTTCATGCAGACAAGTGAGCTTGTCGTCGGCAGCGACGGAGGTGGCGACGTTGGTGAGAATGCGCAAGGGTGAAGAGAAAACGGAAAACCCACGTGCGGTTTGGTTAAAAACAAATCAACGGCCAATATTTCAAAGGAAAAGAACAGATAGGAGGCCAGATTTCACCGATCAACCAGGTCACCAGACTGTCTTTCGATTCCGAAGAAGCAACCGCTTCATCTTTCAGTCACCGATATTGTTCGCTATAGCCGAGTCCACGGTAACTTCAATCTGGGAGTGAGTCGTACCCTTGGGAGCATCGTTTCGGAAACAGCGGGAGGGACCGGTACTCCAATGGGAGTGCTCTGATGAGGATTAGGGGAAGGCACCAACCATCTAAGACCTCGAAAAAAATCGCTGAGTATTCTCTTGACTGCCTCTCTTTACTTTTCGCATTTCATCTTGTTGAGTAGAGTTATAGGTTGTTGCTTTATGATTACTCTAAGGCCTCCTTTGGAATGCAGGAATTTTACAGGAATCTCACAGAAATTTTATAGGAATCAGTTTAGTTTCACAGGAAAAATGCAGGAAACAGGAAAAATTTCCGCATTCCAAAGGAGGCCTAAGTGGTTATTGTGCTAGTGTTAGCTTGTTGTCTTTATTTATCACTAGCATTGTTAGGGGTCTTAGCCTACTAAAATTGCTTAGGTTGTTCTCGTTGTGATTGAGCCTTGTAGTTTAAGTTTGTATCAAAATTAAGTTCTATAAGTCTACCATTTCAACCCTCCACTTCTTGGTGTTCTCGATCCTTTCACCTGTAATTGTGGAGCCATAACTTCTTGGTTTCTCTTGCCACCGGTTCAACCATCTTTTGCTTTGCCTTTCGTAAGAACTTTGTAAGAACTTGCTAAGACATTTCCTTTTGTAGATCTTTCACCACAAATACTACATCACAGTAGTGTAGGGATAATACTTTGCTTTGTTTCTTTGTTATTTTCTAACCATGGTAGTAAGCGATAAGTCTGAAACTAACAATTCCTCTAAAGATTTTGCTGATTGTGTCAGTCAAAGTCACCTTGATGACACTCTTAATAAGTTCGGTCAAACGATAAACGAGCAATTCCAATCAATGAACAAACAATGAACCAGCAATTCGACCATCTCGCCGCTCGTTTGACAATCCTTGAGAGATGTCCACCAAGAGAGGAAGTTTATGACGTGGACAACCCTGGGGATGGCGGTGACTATAGACCACAACAAGACAACACATTTCAAGATCGTCATCGCCGTAATCACCAAGGTATCAGAGGTAATGAAAATCGTGCTGCTTATGAATCTTTCACTAAGATTAAGTTTACCATACCACCCTTTACTGGTACTTATGATGCTGAAGCCTATCTTGATTGAGAGATGATTGTAGAGCAAAAAATTACCTCTCACTTAGTTTTTGAAATTCATAGAGTTAGACAAGCCACTAGTGAGTCAACAGATTTTGCTTTACTTTGATGGACTGAACTTTGCAAAGCACACTTACAATCTGAAAATTGGGAAAGATTGAAAGCTGCTACCAAAGAGATTTGCGTAAAAAATTGCAATACAACTAAATAAGGAGATAAATCTGTTCAAGATTAATATGCTGAATTACAAAAGGGTATGACACGTTGTGGGGTGGAAGAGGAAACTGAGAATATAATCTGTCATTTTTGTGCTAGGTTGCGTCATGAGATTTAGGACATTGATGATTATAAAGAATATAGTACTGTCGACCAGTTGTTTCACCTTGTTGTGTTGTCAAAAAAGGAATTGCAGGGACGTCACTATAGAATAGCAGTCGTGCATTCACTCCACAGCCGATGCTTCCTTCTTCATTGACTGCACGTACGTCACCACCGTCGAGCAGGAGGGCTTTCCACCCCCTCCAACACTGTAGCAGCATCGAAACTGGCCCCTTCGACGCAATCTTTAGATTCAGATAAGCCTTATTCTGTAGGTACCCACCAAGAGTACATCCTCCATCGTCTCTACAGTACGCTCCTCCAACTTCAAGTGCCATCGGTACCGTGGCATAGATCATATGCAGCGAGATTGTCCAAGTCAGGAGGCAGACGTTGCTAGTGAAGATAGAGCATACATAAGTACTTCGGATGTTGACGATGAAGAATCCGATAATAAGACTCCTGACGATGATGATGGCCAAGTCTTTGGTGGTGATGATACTTTGACCTATAGGAGTATTATTGTCCAACGAGTGCTCTCTACACAGATACACCATGATAAGATTCAACACTATAATCTTTTTTAGATTTATTTTGTGATCAATAACCGGCGTGCCCGTATGATTATTGATGGTGGGAGCTACAACAACTTAGTGAGTACTGATTTGATCATAAAGCTTGACTCGTTCACACAGCCACATCCATACCATATCCAATGGTTAAACGACTCCAGTAAGGCAAAGGTAACAAAACTTATTGACTTCCTTTCTTCAGTGGCACCTAAGTTGATTTTGTGGATTGTGATGTTATGCCTATGTAAGCTTGTTCATTGTTGTTGGGTCATCTATGGGAACATGATATTGATGCTATTCACTTTGGTAAAATTAATAAATATACCTTTGTACATAAAAGAAAGAAGATTACTTTGCTACCTTTGACCCCTGCTGAAATTGTATAAGCTGTTAGGGATAGACATGCTAATGAGAAGAAAGAACATCTTTCTATACCTAAAAATCAGCAAGGAATAAAATTGGAAAGTCATGTAATGCTTGCAACAAAATCTGACCTTGCTGAAATTTATGATGATAATGCTTCATGTTATACTTTGGTATGCAAGGATGCGTTCTTTTCATTTGAGGATCTTTTTTTGTTCTTTGCCTGCTACTATTGCTAACCTTTTGCAGGAGTATCCACCCATTCGAGGAATTGACCACCAGGTTGATTTGTTTCATAGAGCGAGCTTGACAAACCACTCCACCTATAGAAGCAACCCTGGGGAGACTAAGAAAAATTGAGCGACAAGTCCAAGACCTTTTGGACTGCGGATATGTACGTGAGAGTCTTAGTCTTTGTGCCATTATTGATCTTTTGGTTTTAAAGAAAGATGGCTCTTGGCATATGTGTGTTGATTGTAGAGCCATTAATAATATCATCATTAGATATCGTCATCCTATTCCTAGATTAGACGACATACTTGATGAGTTATGTGATCTATGGTCTTCTCTAAAATTGACTTGCATAGTGGATACCAGTAAATAAGATTGAAATTGGTGATGAATAGAAAACTATTTTTAAGACTAAGTTCGGATGGTTTGAGTGGTTAGTAATGCTTTTTAGATTGACTAATGCACCTAGCACTTTTATGCGCTTGATGAATGAGGTCTTACGATCCTTCATTAGAAATTTTGTGGTGGTTTACTTTGATGATATATTGATTTATAGCAAGTCAATGAATGAATATTTATCTCAGTTGCATGTTGTTTTTTATGCTTTGATAGATGCACATTTGTTTGGTTACACGAGTGTGTACTTTTCTGGGTTGCTAAATTTTATCGCCGCTTTGTGAAGGAATTCAGCACTATTGCCGCTCCATTGAATGAGTTGACAAAAAATGGCGTTGCATTCCATTGGACCCACGCACAAGAGTTCTTTGCCACTTTGAAGGACAAGCTTAAACTTGCACCGCTGCTCCAACTTCTGAATTTTGGCAAGTCTTTCAAACTTGAATGTGATGCTAGTGGAATTGGCATTGATGATGTGTTGATGCAAGAAGGTAGACCTACATATTTTAGTGAAAAGTTGAATGACCCTTTTTTAATGACTCCACGTATGATAAGGAATTGTATGCTCTTGTACAATTCTTAGAAACATGGCAACATTATTTGTGGGCTAAAGAATTTATCATTCATTTTGATCATGAGTCACTTAAGCATATTCGTAGCCAAAATAATTTGATTATCGGATTTTTCGACTAAAAACAATTAAGCAACAATATATTTTAGATGCTGATTTTAAGGATGTGTTATTGCATTGTAGTGAAGGTAAAACTTGAAATAAATTTGTGCATAATGATAGCTTTCTTTTTAAAAGCCAACCTTCTTTGCGTTCTAGTTGGATCCGTTTGTATTTTGTTGTTATAGGAGGTGCATGGAGGAGGATTGATGGGACACTTTGTAGCGAAGGAGACGAAAAATGTTTTGACCACACATTTTTTTTGTCAAAGATGAGACACGGTGAGCGCTTCGTAGCTTGCTGCACTACATGTCAAAAAGCTAAGTTACAACTAATCCCATGGTTTGTAAATGTCTCTTTCTGTTCCTTCTATTCCTTAGGCTAATATCTCTCTGGATTTTGTTTTCTAATTACCTAAAACTAAGAGGGGGAGAGATAGTGTTTTTGTGGTAGTGGATTGATTTTTCTAAGATGGCACACTTTATACAATGTCACTAGACCAATAATGCTACATATATTGCTGATATATTCTTTAGAGAAATTATTCGTTTGCATGGTATATCTTCTACTATTGTTTCATATCGTGATGTAAAATTCTTGAGCCACTTTTGGCGCACTTTATAGAATAAGTTGGGTACGAAATTGTTGTTTTCAACTACATGTCATCCACAAATGGATGGACAAACTGCGGCAGTAATCGTACATTGTCTACAATGCTACGTGCCATTTTAAAAAAAAATTGGAAGATGTGACAAGAATGTTTGCCTAATGTGGAGTTCGCATACAACCGAGCGGAACATTCCACCAATATGGTAAGTTCATTTGAGTTCATAATAATGCTAAAACATGTGCTGATTATCAAGATGCATTAAACAACTAAACAAGACATTAAAAGATGAATAATAAGTATAAACTTGATGGTAGTAAAGGTAAACAAGAAGTTCAGTTTGTACAGGGTGATTTCTGGAGTAGAAAATTTAAATTGATGCCTAGAGCTGGTGGTCTTTTCAAGATACTTGAGAAGATTAATAACAATGCATATAAATTTGAGTTGCCTCCCGAATTCGGGGTTAGTCCTATATTCAATATTGCGATGAGTTTGAGTCAAAGACGACTCCGATTTAAGAGGAAAGGATGATGAGGACATCCCTGAATACACACAACGCTCCTCAAATATTTTCTTTCCTTTGAGAATAGATTGATAGCTTATGGTCCAATCATAAAAGCTCATGCACGATAATTAAACTTAGAGGTGAGCACATTTCTAAAAGCATGTTTTCTTTTCTTTGAGAATATATTACTACCTAATGACCTTATCATGATTAGAAACATTGAAAGGGATCAAAAGAAGCATGAAGAACGACTTAGAGATGCTCAAGACAGCAAGACAAGTTCAATACCAGAGGAGATTTAATCCAATTCAAAGTTGAGTAGCCTCTAGGTTCTAGGAGCAGTCTGCCCTGAAACAGACACCTAGGTCGCATCTGGGATCTATGTTGAACGTTTTGAATAGAAATGGAAAGCTAAGAAGATAACATTTCCAATGGCACCAGTCTCATCTTTAAAATCGATTGACTCATCGGGAAGTGATAAAATAAGATGACGTCTGACTCATCGAGAAGAGATAAAATAAGATGACGTCAAGAAATTGCTCTGGCGCTACGACGCTATTTTTTGGCTTTTGTATTATATATCTTTTTTAGTCTCATTAGTATTAAAATTTGCCCCTTAAGGACGCTTTAGCCTCTATATAATTAGTAGCCACAATAATTGACTTAAGTTTTGCTTAGATTATTTTGTTCTCAAATAGTTTCGCTGCTAAATGTCATGGTTTGTTATTAGCTTTCTTGACGAGGTTAACCGGGTGCTACACGGTTGATAACATAGGAGAAGTGCTGCGATTGTGGGGTTTGAATCGTGTTGACTTAAAAGCTGAATCGATTGTGTATCGTATTTCGATGAAATCAAGAGTTAACACGTTCTGACAAAAAATCGGGAACTACGGACACATCATCTAGACTTGTTTTTTTTTGGGTGTTCTAAAAACTAACCTAATCATTTGGTTTATTTAGCTTGGGCTTACTAGAGACCAATAGATTGGAATAATAGTCCCATGACCCTATATTTCCGTTCGAATTAAACCAGCATGCTTTTACTTTATTTTTACTAGTTTTACTCTGATAATACATGTGGATTGACAATATAGAGTCAAAACTGTTTAATTCATCCATAATACTTTTAGTCTCTTTTACCATAAACATTATATACTCCCTCGCATATGAAAAGCGCACACGATTTTACACATAATTAATCTCATATCAATGAGGGAATATTTTTTTTTTCATTGGACTCACTAAATACATTGCCGTACAGTAGTACTACAATACAAGTTGCAACCAGTTGGACTTTTAATGTCAAATGGACTACTTTTAGTCATCATAATTGAGCACCATCTCTCTACACCGTTCGCCGCACAGATTGTGAAGTACTCTTTAACTTTTAATTGTTGCTGTCGACATTTTACATCATCTTTTTGACTGTTTACCTTATTAAAAAATTATTTTAAATATACTCCCTTCATTCTTTAATTATTGTTGCTATTGACTTCTAACATTAACTTTGGCCATTTGTTTATTTAAAAAATAAATTCAAATATTTAAAATTATAATGTGTGGTTAAAATACCTTAAATAATAAAGTGAATTATAATAAAATATATGATATTCATCAAACTTTTTTGAATAAAATGAATAATCAAAGTTGTAATTAGAAGTCAACAGCGATAACAATTAAAAAATAGAGGGAGTATAAAGTTATAAGCCATATTTTACTCATCATTAATAAAAATGCAGATAATAACAAAATATAAATAATAGTACATCCGTTTCAAAATATAAGCACTACTAGGTTTGGATGAAGTCAAATTCATTTAACTTTTACTAATAATATTTAGAAAATTACATAATTTTTAATGTGAAAATATAATTTTAATGAAAGCTTATTTCATGATGATTTCAAAAAATATAATTTTTATGTGATAAAACATTATTAATTTTAGATTATTAATGGTCAAAGTGATAAAAGTTTGACTAAACCTAGAAATACTTATAGTTCTTGAATGAGATGAATGGTCAAAGGTAACGTTAAATGTCAACAACGAAATTAAAATAATAAAGGGAGTACAGAAAAATATTTATTTGCTGAGATTGATTTGAACTTAGAACCATCTTGTTGATTAAAAAATGTCATTTGCTAATTACATCTCTCTGTCTCTCTCTCTCTCTCCCACTCTCTCTGCCGCAACCATTCTTTGAAATCTAAGTGATGCAAATTTTGAGCCGTTCGAGATTACCTGAAGCTTGCTGCATAAGATTGGGGTTACACACACGACACACTAATAGAGGGGCCAAAGAGTCCAAATTACCCCCAAAAATACAAATGAGCACATCAGAAAGCATCATGCATTTGAAAACTGAAGAGTACTGCCTCGTTCTTTAATTGATGTCGCTGTTGATTTTTAAATTCAACTTTAACCATTCATCTTATTCAAAAAATTTGCTCGAATATGTAAAATTTTAAGTTGTGATTCAAATAACTCTATTGGTAAATCAAATTATATCAAAATATATGAAATTTATCAAAAAAAAATTAAATAAAAAGAATGATCAAAATTGATCGTAAAAGTCAACGGCGACATCAGTTTAAGAAGTATATTTATAGTAATCTCAAGTCAAATTATCACATTCAAAACCGGGTCGCTATCTAGGAAACCCCTCATGGACTATTGTATGTAGAACCTGTGAACACTAAGCACAGTTTCCACAGCGTTCCTCGCTACGTGGCCACACTAGTACTCACATTAGGATCATATGATGAAAAATGGGAATGTCGTCTGTAACTACTTAGGATAGGAGCGCTTAAATTCCCAGTTTTGGTTTAAAGCCTACGTCCCCAAAACTCGCTATCATCAGCCTAGGATGCTGCTCGTGAAAACAGATTGTCCATCGAATATACCGTGTGTTAAGCACCGTTCTGTTTTCTTATAATTTTTTGTTTTGTTTTGTTTTGTTTGCGCACCATTTTGTTTTTATTTTTCGAACGCTCGAGTGCCCTTTTCTTTTCATTTGAACTTTCTTTTTGAGACATTTTCATTTGAACTTGGGCGCGAGGGGATCACTGGAGTAGCATTTTGAGCGAGCTCCAAATGTCAATTTTGATGATTGTCTCTATGTTTTCAGTGATAGGTATTTGTTGACGCCGAAATCGAGTCCGGACCAACGCACCGCTCACACGTCCGTGTGCGAGAATGTCGACATTTCTTCAACGCCGGGTTTGGGGCAGCACTTACACAATCCCGCCTCGGGAGGGACCTCATTGGAAAAGGATCGTCTTAAGGATGATTCGAGCTCGGTCATACCAACCGGATGGCTTTCAAACATCGCCGGGATGAAGGAAAAACAGCACGAGAATCGAGTAAGGAGATTAGGGTTTGAAGAAGAATGAAATGTAAAGGCAAATTGTTTTGATCGATTGAGATGATCCTCAATTGGCCATGGGCCTCTGTCTTGTAGAAGAGGGATGGTCTTATCCCGCAGGGCAACTAATCGCACGAGTTAGGAAAAAAATTAGAATCAATCAGCTAAAAGCTTTTTTAAATCAGTATTAAGTGCCGACACTCCGGTGACCAGAGTCTCCGGTAATGTACCGGATGTTCCGTCGTGTAATTCTCTGAACCCGAGAGGGCTCACCGAACACTTCAGCAACGTGCCGGACACTCCAATAGGCTGAGTGCATGAACCCGAGAGAGCTTACCAGACACTTCGACAACATGCCGGACACTCCGGTGGGCCGAGTGCTCAAACTTGAGGGGGCTTACCGGACACTCCGGCAACGTACCAGATACCCCAGTGGCCCTGTGATCTTTGGGTGTCAACATATGTCTTTCTATTTTTGGTGAAGTTCCTGCATCATAAAACATTTAAGCACCCAAAAACCTCTAAAGGCGATGGTTTTTTTACTCATCGGCCATTGTATTTAATTTTGACAACGATGTTCTTTAAATAGGCCATTTTTCTTTTACGCTTCTTGGCATATATTTGGATGATATTTTTTCAAGTATCGGCCGTTAAGGACCAGGTAGTGATTCTCCGCAAACATCTTCTAACATGCATGTGTTTTCGACGATTACTTTTACCATTCAGTATAGCCCTTCCCAACTAGGAGACAATTTTCTGAATTTGTTGCTTCTTGAGCCTACGAGCAGAATAGTTTTTCAATCCAATTCGCCCACATAAAAAGTTTTGACCTTCACCTTCTAATTATAGGCTCTAGCAACTCTAGCCTTGTCTCTCTCAATTTCTTTTAAAGAATTTAAACGCTTATCAGTGATTTCATCGATATTATCTAGCATTAGAGCTCTATACTCATCGGTGGATAAATCATTTTGTTTGGCTAACCTTAGAGCTCCTAGATTTACCTCAACGGGTAAAACGGCCTCTTATCCATACACAAGTTCATTGGGCGTTACCTTAGTTGCTCCATGCCTAGATATCCGATGAGCTCACAATGCTTCCGATAAGACTTCATGCCATCTCTTGAAATGGTCTTCTATCTTTCCTTAATTATTTAATCAATGTTTTGTTACTAGACTCGGCCTGACCATTAGCCTGAGCATAATATGGAGATGAGTTGAGTATTCTAATTCTGTAAGATTCGGTAAACTCTTTAACATGACCGGACATAAAGGAAGTACCCTGGTCGGTAGTTAAAGTTTGAGGTATATCGAATCTATGAATAATACGCTCGGTAAGGAACTTAATTACCTCTTTGTGTGTTATATTCTTGAGAGCCACCGCTTCGGTTCATTTGGTGAAGTAATCCATCGCGACCAACACGAAATAATGTCCCTTCGAAGATGGATGATTTATTTGCCCTATGAAGTCTAATCCCCATTCTTGAAATGGTAACAGTTTTATAATAAGGTTCATCATGGCTGCGGGTGCCAATTGAAAGTTTCTAAATTTTTGGTACTATTCGCATCCTTTGTAGTAGCGATAGCAATCGGCAATCAGGGTTGGCCAATATAATCCGGCCCTCCTCAACAACCATTTTATCTTTGGAGCCAATTGATACGTACTACAAATGCCCTCATGAACTTCTCCTATAGCTAATCTATCCTCAACATCACAAACATTTTAAAAGCAAATCATTCTCCGTTCGGCGATATAAGTCACCATCGATCAAAGTATACTTAAAAGCCACATGCCGAACCTTTCTATCTACACTTTGGATTGGGCTACGAATGTATAAAATTATGGGTGACCTCCAATCAAAAGATTCGGTACTATCACGGTTTGACGTGTTAGCGTTCGAACGGTCTAATTCCAACACCTCAAACATTGGCTTCTTATTGACTGAAAATCTACCTTTACTAACATTATAACTCGATGCTTGTTGAGCCAACTCATTGGTTTCACTGTTTTCTAGCCTAGGCACAAGATGTATTTTGAATTCATCCATTCTTCTAATGATGTCTAGACACTTATCTAAGATGGCATTCAATGATCCATCTAAACATTGAAAATTTTCAGAAATTTGCTGTACTACTAACAACGAATCACCGAAAGCCTCTACAAACTTAACCTCCATGGACTGCAACATCTCTAAACCGAACAATAATACTTCATATTTGGCTTGATTATTGGTGCAATCATACTCTAAACAGTTTGAGAATTTAAAATGTGCATCATGAGGAGATACTAAAACCACACCAACACTTTGACCCTCTTTACAAACCGATCCATTAAAATATAATTTCCAAGGGGTAAAGTAACATAAGCAATATCTAGATCATGCTCTAAATCAATCCGATATTCAACAATAAAATTAGCAATAATTTGGTCTTTCATGGATTTCAAAGATTCATAAGCTAAATCATATTCAATCAATGCATAAGCCCATTTACTAAGCCTACCACTAGAAATTGGCCTACGCAACATATGTTTAATAACATCAGTTTGACAAGCAACCACACAAGTACTAGATAGCAAATAATGTCTCAACTTGGTGCAAGCATGATTAAAAAAACATAGTTTTTCGATAAGAGTATACCTTGTTTCCACATCCACCAACCGTCGATTTATATAGGTGATCACGTACTCCTTTACTTCGGCTTTTTGTGTTAAAACAGTACCAACTACATCATCTTCCGCCGCTGCGTACAAATGGAAAGGGACTCCTCTCTTAGGCGCCCTAAGCACCAGTGACGAAGACAAGTACTCTTTGATCTTCTCAAAAGCTTTTTGCTGTTTTGCCTCCCAAGTAAATTCGGCTTCCTTCTTTTGCCAAAAAATAAGAGTAAATGCATTAATCTTTCCCGACAAGTTGAAAATGAATCGCCTTAAGTAATTCACTTTTTCTAAAAAGCTTTGCAACTCTCTCTTACATGTAGGAGCATGCACGTTCCTAATTGCTTCTATCTTCTTAGGATCTACCTCTATGTCTTTTTTATGAATTATGAAGGCTAAAAACTTTTCGATTGATACACCAAAAGCACATTTGAGCGAATTTATTTTCAAACCGAAACGACGCATTTGGTCCAAAGCAAGTTGCAAATCGGTCAAGCGAGAATCAAAAGCGGCCGATTTGATCACCACATCATCTATGTAATTCTCCATGATAACACCAAGTAAATCATGAAAGATAAAGTTCACGACTCTTTGATACGTATTCTTTAATCCAAAAGTCATAACAACCCACTTAAACAATCCTACAAAACCGAGACATTTAAAAGCAATTTTAGACATATCCTCCTCGGCCATGAAGATTTAGTTATATCTCGCATTACCATCAAGAAAGCTAATAACTTTATGGCCAGAAGCATCATTAATCAACATATCGTCTATGGTCATAGGATATTCATCTTTAGGAGCGGCACTATTTAAATTTCTGAAATCAATGCAACTCTAATCTTACCGGTGTTTTTTTTCACCGGTACGATGTTAGATATCCACTCCGCATACCTGCAAGGTCTTATGAATTTCGCATCAAGTAATCGATTAATTTTTTCTTTAATCCGACCATGCATATTCGGATTAAACCTCCTCATCGGTTGCTTAAAAGGTCTAAAACCAGATTTTATCGGAAGCCAATGTTCAACTAACTCGCGGCTCAACCCGAGCATTTCATTATAAAACCATGCAAAACAGTCCACATATTCTTTTAGCAAACCGAGTAACTTCACCTTATAATCGGCTTTCAGTTTTTTATTTATATAAGTTGGTCTCGGATTATCATCGTTGGCAAGGTTCACCTCCTCAAGAGGCTCGACCGATGTGAATCCTTATCCTAACTTATCCATATCCTCTATTTTCTCGATAGCTTCGCACATATCATTCGTATTGGACCGATAGTGTTCCACTCTCTTTTGCAACCAATCAAAATTAGAATCCATTAAATCACATTATATAGTTGAGCCGATTCTCCATCGGCTTTACATTAACCAATACAAAACCATCTCTAGTAACGCTAAGAAAATCATAATCCGTCAAGTCTAACCCGGTCAAGCACTTGACGGCATCATGCGGCAAAGAAGATGATTTGACCATAGCAACACAAGCCGATACATCCGCATGAACTACCACTACATCATCACTAATCCATTGTATCAAAAATTGGTGTAAGGTAGAAGAAACACATCTATTGACATGAATCTAATCACGCCCTAAGATCAAGTTATAACTACCGCGCACATCGGCAACAAAGAAAGCGGTAGTCATGGTCTTGCTTCCAACGGTGAGTTCCATAGAAGCGACCCCCTTAGCCTCGATAGGGTCTCCTCTCATACCGTTCAAAGTCATGTTGTCTGGATGAGCTCGTCATCGGCCTTACCTAGCTTCTTAAACAAAGAATACGGCATTATATTAACAATAGCACCACCATCCACAAGCATGCGTGAAATCGGTGAACCATTAATATGACCTCTCACACAGAGGGGTTTTAAATGGTTCTTCGGTTCCTCAGACTTTTTGAAGATAGCACTTTTCAACCTAAAGTCGAATTGTGCCATGACTTCTTCTTTCTCTATAAGCGAGTAATAGGAAAAAAATAAGCAAATGGTGTTAATATCCATACCTTTTCGGAGTGGTGTAGGCTCGTAGTCCAAGAGGTCATCATCATCGAATTTGGACATATCGATGTCTCCCGTGGGCGAGGGCGTTGTGGAGTTCTCTCCAGATGGCGTCGGCAAAACCAAGTGGCTTTGGAGTAGCCTCCGCTTCCTCCGTCATCAGTGAAGTAGGGGCCCTAGGCTTCTTAACGCTCTACTGCTTACCTTAAGAGACCATCGGCTTGATCTTGTTGAAGACCTCCTCCCTCCTTTTCTCCGCCTCCGCTTCTCGCATCTTCCGGAGGCGTAGCCATTGGAGCTTTCTCTTTTGAGTGTGAGTCAAGCCAGGCGGGCATCACCTCGGTTGTGTGTACTTAGAGGAGCTCTTGCTGCTACTAGCTTCATGGTCATGAGAAGTCTTTTCGATCGGATCATCCAAAGTGATCGGTCCAGTGAAAACTTCTTTGATTTTGACATCGATTGTGCCGATTTTCACGACACCTCCAGATGCACTCTCTTGATGAACAACGGTGGAGGGAGCAGGTTCGTTACTTTGCTTTGGACGTCATTCTTACTTAGGCGCGGTGGTGAAGCTCCCTACCTGAACCTTGATCAGTCGAGAATCTGTCTGATCCGAGATAGGGTTGGAGAACCTTGCTAAGATGTTCCCTCTTGGTCCATTCCACCTCAGATGAAATGGCGGGTATGGCACCGGTGGAACGGGCCTTGGTAGCATAGGCATCGGTGGTACGGGCATCCACAGTCCCATGTATAGATGCCACACCGAGAACGGTGGGCAAGGCATAGGATGGAACCATGGCGGCGGCACTCCGAGCCATGTAGAAGAAAAGGAGGGGGAAGCCCGTGCACATTCACGGTGGGCCTCATCTCCTTCCTAGGTGGACTGTCTCTCCAAGGCGGTGATCTTGATCGCTTCATAGACAAATTATTCGAATCAATCTTTTGATTTTTGTACTTAGTCATGAGCCGATGGAAGACGCTTTTAGGCCTTATCTTCCGATCCGTAGCTTTACATTGATTCACCTTCCACTTGCTCACTTCAAGATTCTTCAGTTTGATCATCTTAGGCTGTGGAACTTGCCCCCTGGGTTAAAGCCTTGGATGATGACTTTTAAAGACTCTTGACCATCAGAGGACTTCTTGAGCATCACCTTTTTAGAGGCACCCTTCTCACTTGGAGAAACGGGCATCTCATCCCCGATGATCACGTTCTTTCCTTTGGTTGTATCGGCTTAATGAGACTGAACCAACACTTTGGGGTTGAGCTATAGAGTGTTGACTGGGAAAGGGTGCTTGTCGATCTGCATCTCCTTAAGACTCAATCGTCCTTTATTAAGGGCCGATTGGATCTGTTGACGGAAAACATTGCAATCATTAGTAGCATAAGAATAAGAGTTATGTCATTTACAATATGCCCTATGCTTAATCTCATCTGTCGAAGGTAAAGTATATGCGATCTTAATGTATCCATCATTATGCAGCTCATCAAATATTTTATCACATTTGACTATATCAAAAGTGTATTTCACATCGTCTTTCCGATTCTGATGAATCAGTTTGAGCGAATCACAAGAAAATGATTTGGTCTTAGAGGGCCAAATGAACTCGGCATCCAAGATGTCATTAGAATCATCATCAGAGCTATTCGAATCACATTCTACGACGTGCACGCTACGACGGATCTTATAGTCATGTTTCATTTCTTTTCTTCGGCTTTCTTGAGTTGAAGCCCTTTGTTGATGGTTGGTGAGTGTAAGAAAATTATATCCCTCTAACTTTTCTCTAAGATGCGACCGCAAACCATCAAAACTAGGTCGGCTAAGTTTTTTTCCAAAATTGTTAAATTAAAGCATCAGTACTTAATATCTCTAAACCGCCGAAGATAGTCAACATCGTTCCCTTGCCAAACTGATGTCGAAGTATGACAACTTCAATTCGTTGTCCTCAGAATAAAAATAATTATGAAATTTACGCTCTAACGACTCTCATGTGAAAATAGACCCTGGAGACAATGATGAAAACCAAGAGAAAGCAGTTTTCGGTTAGTGATAAAGAAAACAATCGTACTTTCAAAGCCTCACTAAAACCTGCTTCTCCTTGTTGTGCTACATATTGGCTAACGTGTTCCCAAGTAATTTTGCTATCTTCGTCATTGAATTTGACGAAGTCGAGAACATGCCATCTAATGGGATATGAGACCGAATCAAAGTAGGCAGGCTACGGTTTTTGATAAATCCGGTCCTTCCCCTTGAGGTCTACCCCTAGCATCTCACAAAATTATTTGTTTAAGTTCTCTTTAATGCGAGCCATACACTCCTCTATATTTGCTATGGGTGGCCTAGTAGATATACCGGTGGTGAGGAATGTGTACTCGTTTTCATGGCGCAAAACAATTCATTAGAAACAAGGCCATGAAAGATACCCGTACCGCTCGATGGAATAGGTGGTGTGCTATATGCAACGGTACGATAAGGAGAAACAAATGTAGCCAATTCATTCAATCGGCTTGTAGCCGGATTGGGGATGCTAGTAATTGGCTCTACGCTAGCGGAAGACACTACCAAAGCGTTAGTTTGCACATGAGAGGGAAAATTAGATTGTCCACTAAACGAGTTCAACGGCATGCCATATAGAGGTTGTTCTACACTGGACGTAGAAGGCGTCGATGCGCTAGTAGTAGGACCTACATGCGCAACATAAGACGACGATGCAATACTAATATTCTTAGACTTAGACATGTTCTCTTAAATCATGTATTGCATATCGTTCGTTAAGGCCTTTTTCATGTCAGCAAAATAATATGAAAGTTCTTTAAAAGTAACAGGAGGGTGCGAAGATGTCCTTATATTGGCAGCACCCATGGCCGTGTCGTCGTCGACGGCTGAAAGAACGGGCTCCTTTTACTTGTGAGATCGCGCCTTGACGGTCCTTCTTGAAACACATCAAGTATCCTACAGCTCCCGCTCCTTGCTTGCCTTGCGCGCCTCTTCGGAGGCCCTCCGGCGTTCCAAGAATACCTTGCGCGCCTCCTCGGGCAAATCCTCTAAGGATGGCATGACGATGTTCGCCGTGGAGATCTCGAAGGTCATGAAGGAAACGACGATTCGGTTTGTGCAACCGGAATCACTGGTCCCTAGCGGAGTCGCTAAAAAGTGTGTTAACGCCGAAATCGGGTCCAGGCCAACGCATCGCTCACACGTCCGTGTGCGGGAACGCCGATGTTTCTTCAATGCCGGGTTTGAGGTAGCACCTAGACAATCCTGCCTCGGGAAGGACTCCATCGGAGGAGGATCGTCAACTCGGTCAGGCCAGCCAGATCGCCTTTAAACGTCGCCGGGATGAAGTAAGAATAGCACGAAGATCGAGTAAAGAGATTAGAGTTTAGAGAAGAATGAAATATAAAGACAAATTGTTTTGATCAATTGGGATGATTCTCAACCGACAATGGGCCTTTGTCTTATAGAAGAGGGATGATCTTATACCGCAGGACAACTAATCTCACGAGTTAGAAAAGGAATTAGAATCAATCAACTGAAAACTTTACTAAATCAGCATTACAGGAGTCTTCCGTAAAGTGACAGACACTCCGGTGACCGGAGTCTTCGGTAAAATGCCGGATCTTTCGTCGTGTAATTTCCTGAACCGAGAGGGCTCACCGGATATTCTGACAACGTGTCGGACACTTCGGTGGGCTGAGTGCTCGAACCCGAAAGGGCATATCGGACACTCTAGGAACGTGTCAGATACTTCGGTGGCTCTATGATTTTTGTTGTCAACAGTACTCCCTCTAATTTTATAATGCTGATACTGTTAAGTGCCCCTAATGGAATAGGGATAAAGCCTGGTTTCATTTTTTTAAAATATGAGTGCAAAATCACAAGTCCAACACAAGTGAGGGTAAAATCACAATTGACAATGGAAATTAGGGTAAAAATACAATTGTCCTAACAAAATACTACCTCTTTCTTATAATAAGTTTATTTCTAGATTTAGTCCAACCTACACATGACTAATGATTTCTCTAAATTGATAAATTTAATGATATAAGACATGTATGTTTAGAATCATAATGAAAAATATTTTCGCAATATATAGTTTTTGTGCTGTTAAAGTCGATTGAATTCATAAAAAACATTTGCCAAATTCAAGTTTCGGGAATTTAAAAATAAAAAATATTAAGTACACTTATTTATATTTCTACTTTTTATTATCATATTTTTTAAATAAAACAAACAGTTTTAAAAAAGTTAATATTTAAATGTAGAGAGAGTAAATAAAAAATTAAGATCCAGCTCCCGCCCGCGAGCACACGCCGTGCCACGTGCCCCGTGCCCTCCGCTGCGGACCTGCTGTTTTGTCCTAATCGTCATTTCCCTCTCCTCAGGTCGCAAGTTGATCTAAAGTGAATTTTCTCACACCATCCTACGATATAACAGTAAGCACTGGCTGGGAGCCATCAGATACAACAGGTGCATTTGTCATCAGATACCCACCCCGTCCTCATGTGAGCTTCTCTTTTCTCCGAGTTGACCCCCCTCTTTCAGCGGCCGCCTCCTTGGTCCCGGCCCCGCTCCAGCAAGCAACAGCTAAGCTCGTTAATCCGCGCACTAACCCCGCAATTAATCCCCTCCCACGCAAAACCCCCCCATTCCCCATTCCTCCAGCCACAAAGCCGAGAGCCGACGCAAACGCACGCGAGGGACCCGAAGCGAACTCCTCGCCTCCTCCGCCCCGGTCACAGATCTTGTCACGTTGCTTGTTCCCATGAGGTAGCGGGGGAGCCCGAGGTCCAGATTCAAGGCAGAGACGAGTTTGGTGGCAGGATGGGGCTGATCTCGGGGATGATGGTGGGGGTGGTGGTCGGCGTCGCGCTCATGGCTGGCTGGAGCCGCGTCATGCGCCACCGCAGCAGGAAGCGCGTCGCTAAGGTTTGGTTTGGTTCTTACTGCTGTTGGATTCGGTTCATCGGGGACAGCCTAGCCTGCCTAGTGCCTACCCCTGGTGGAGCTCTGTGGTTTTGATGCGTTTCCCTTTCTCTGTGCCTTCCTCTGCTTTAGGCGGCGGACATCAAGGTCCTCGGCTCTCTCAGCAGGGACGACCTCAAGAAGCTGTGCGGCGACAATTTCCCCGAGTGGGTGTCCTTTCCACAGTATGAGCAGGTCAGAACGCTGATTCCTGTCAAAGTGTCCTTCACGTGTGAGTAATTGCGGTGTATACAATCATTGACCTATAAACACTTAATCTCTCTCCCGGTTCTGAGTGTAGACTGTCAGTAGTTTTTCTATGTCGTACTTAGTTTTGTTGAAAAATTTGTCATGTTCTGTGCAAATTGCGAGATAGCTGCGGTAATGGTTGTTCCGTAGGTTCTTGGAGTGGCACAAGGGTTATTTCTGAGGGTTGCTGGTCAGTATTTGCAACATGATGTTTGTTCGCTATGGGATCTACAACTAGTTTTGCTGTGGGTGTGTAAGACTCTGACAGCGGTGTGGCAACAGTTACCGGTGCAAATATAAGTTGATTTATTTATTACAAAATTAGTAAATTAGCATTTCCTCGTAATGCTATAAAGCATGATAATTAGTTTGATTGTATATATAGTTTGGATGTCGTGCTGGTGCAGAGACTTTTTTTTGTCTCAAATACGCGGGAGAGCTGCGTATTGTTGTATTAATGGGAAGAAAAATGGCCCATACATATGTCGTCAAGCTTGATCAAGGCGAGAGGGACCAGAGTCAATAATGAAAAGAAAGACTAAGAAAAAACAGCAACAACAAAAACGACCTCAACACCAGAACTGATGCTCAGGATTGTCCTGTGCAAACGACCTAGACCCAACTCTTTCAGCTTTGAGGCTCCTTCAAAATATTTTCCTTTTCTGCAAAATATTTCGTACATCCATCGGACTTACGTGATCCTCACTTCTGGACATTACTTCACTAGTTCATTTCTTCGCAAGAAGCTGTTCATGCTTATTTGTACTTCATCTGACCTGCATGATTAGCATTTAATTGTTTCTTGCAGGTGAAATGGCTGAACAAGCATCTTGGCAAACTTTGGCCTTTTGTTGCACAAGTAAGTTTAAAGGTTTTTTACCTCTTAAGTTGAAGTTCTGTAAATACCTCAATTATTGTATATCCTGTTTGCTACTAATTATCTTTCATATGATATTCTATATATTTATTTTAAAATTTTTATCCTTTGTTTTATGATATTTCTTCTTGTCAATTTGATACTTTTTTTATGCGTTCCTTACTGTGTTGCATTTTGTTGATTATGGCCCTGTTTGTTTCCACTAGAGATTGTGAGATTCCACTTCTAGAAGCTGTAGTGGAAACAAACAATCAGGTTTTGCTAGCCAATTCTCATAAGCTGGATAGCAGATTACCATAATCCCACAATCCAACAAGGGGTAGCTTTTGGTTGATTTTACCCTCCCACCATACAAAACAGTGAAAATCATTAACAAAATCCGGAGAAACAAATAGACACCAGATTTTGCCCTCACAGATTTTCACAATCCAGCTATTCAAAATCTACCATACAAAAGCTGATTTTAAGAATCTCTAGTGGAGACAAACAGGGCCTATGTCATTGTGAAGCTTGCCTTTTGAATCTATTTTGTCAATTTATTTTGAATAAAATTTCGGAGTGTGACTCCAACTTTGCTACCTCGCTATCTACACCTGTAAGTTTTCTGCATGGTTTAGTGTCAGTAATGCTTATTTCTCTTGCTGCCGCAAACTCTCACCATAAGATTTGATGTCTACCATATAAAATATCAATGTTCATATGCACTTTACACTGAACTTATTTCATTTGATTTTAGGCAGCAACAGCAGTGGTTAAGGAATCTGTTGAACCTCTGCTCGATGATTATCGGCCTCCAGGAATAAAATCTCTGAAATTCAGTAAATTTTCTCTTGGAAATGTGTCACCAAAGATAGAAGGTCCCCCCTTTATATGTTTCATGTTCTATTGTATTGATCTCATATTTATTCTTCTCTGGTGCGTACTTTCTTAAAATTGTATGCTGAGACACACACCAGGCAGGAACTAATTCATTTAAGAACAACTGTAGAAGTAAATGTCAAATTTTATTGAGACATTAAAGCTATCTATACTAAACTAACATAAGTGATTATTTTGTATCTGTTAATTTGAGGACTCAGTGGCGACTGCTTGATATTTTACACAAGATTGACTTGTGCTCTCTTGATATTTATATACTAAAACATGGTCTTTTATGATAAGTGACTCTACATACTGCTGGAGATTAATTGGCTTGAACTGCTAGAATTGATGAAGGTTATTTTGTTGGATGAAGTGTGGTAAACTATATTCAAAAACATGTCCCCAAGGCGGTTTTGCCACGTTTGTACTATTTTACTGTGTGGGTTAGCAAAGAACTTCTATTTTACTGTGTGGGTGGGTTAGTAAAGAACTTCTATTTTACTGTGTGGGTTAGTGAAGAACTTCCATCTCAAACGTGTTTCTGGCTTGCATATTAGTAATGTCAAACTAAACTGAATTTTGTTTAGCATAGTTATCATCTTGAATTGTTATATGAAACTACCAAATGATGATTTCATAGTCGTTACTGATTTTGTTTGTTTATTGTGAAGGTATCCGTATTCAGAATCTTAAGCCAGGCCAAATCATAATGGATATTGATTTCCGTTGGGGTGGTGATCCAAGCATAATACTTGCTGTTGATGCTCTAGTTGCATCATTGCCGATTCAGGTTTTATTTTTGGTCTTTACACAAAATAAGTTGGCAACCTTTTTTAGTTTGAAAGCTTGATTACTTTTTTACCCAATCCACTTGCAGCTCAAGGATCTTCAGGTCTATACTGTCATTCGTGTTGTATTTCAACTCTCTGAAGAGATTCCTTGCATATCTGCTGTTGTTGTTGCTCTCCTTGCTGAGGCAAGTATCAACTAGATAATAAGTCACTATCTCCTTTACTTTTACTGTGACATTCTAGATGTGACTACACTTGTCACATGCCCGTCTTATTTGGGCGAACACATGTCCCCCTTAATATGGACATATTTCTATACAGGGTATCCATTGTTTCCATTAGTTAATTCTGCTTGCTGGGATGTTCCAAAAATAAGTTTCAGATTCATCTTCATGTTGCAAAATGTAGCACCTAGCATTGAGTGAATTATATGCCAGCACTTCTTTTCCTTATTTGCCATCAGAGAAATTATAGCAGCTAGAGCCATCAATCTGATTGATGTTTCATCATAAGGGCCGATATACCCTCTCTCTCTCTCTCTCTCTCTCAATATACTTCTCTTCACTAACTATGTGAACCTGTACATCAAACTTGGCAGTATGCCCTCAACACATAGTTAAACTGTATCCTAGTATTGCATTTATAGATTGATATTAGGGTTGACATGGTCTTTTGTATTGCATCATATTAAATCTCATTGATTCCTTTTTGCAAACTTCGATGAACTAATATGCATAGAATTTTTAGGGAGCTATTCTATAAGGCAGATTCTAAAATAGACCCAAATGATTGTGGACCATCCATTTGTGTTGATCTCGAGGCTTAAATTGTTCTTTTACCTCCTAGGAGGTAAAAGTTCTCCAATAATTATTAATTATTGTATCATTCAATTTGGAAAGTAATTAGTGGATTTTGGCAAGTGACGCCAATCAGTGACATGATATTGTTTCCTTATATTTTGTGACTGAGATTGAATTCATGTGTTACTCTTAGAAGGTGAAACAATAGCACTTGATCTACCATACAAGAGCTCATCTATAAATCACATTGTACGGACGAAATGATTTATATCACCAATATATCACTCCCATGTGTTTTTCCATCTAATGGGGTCCTTTTTGCTTCAGCCTGAGCCAAAAATCCAGTACACCCTGAAAGCCATTGGAGGAAGCCTAACTGCAATTCCTGGACTTTCTGACATGATTGATGTATGATGACTGGACTATATTTTTTAATGTATTCCTTCCAACAAACTACATATAAGTATAACCACATTTCTTCTGCCTTTAATTAGGATACCGTCAATTCAATAGTTTCTGATATGCTTCAGTGGCCACACAGGCTAGTTGTTCCGCTTGGTGTCAATGTTGATACAAGGTGAGATTCCTCAATATTTCATTTGCATAATGTGACTTTGATCCATACCTTTTTTAATTGGTCAAACAATATTTTTTATTCCCTCCCAAAAAAGTGCTGAGTATGAAAATCATGATATTATGGCACTAGCACAAGATTGTTTAATTAAGTATGCGTAATTCAAAATGTCCAAGAGAGAAAATATTATCATCTTTTTATGATCAAGGCAGAATGGAACTGTAAATTGGATAACTATTGGATTCGGTTTACTTTGTTGCGAGAATAAAGGGTCTTCAGTTCTGGAGGGGCACTTTTCTGCTCTATGTTGGATTCAGTTTATTATTTTGATGTTATGAGACTTTTCGCACCTTGAAAGTGTATGTCCAGTGCTCCCCCC
>BCLH01000489.1:2312-17246 GCA_001602315.1 Zoysia pacifica | reverse complement strand
CTTAACTTCCTTTTTGTTTCTCGACAGTGACCTGGAGCTTAAGCCTCAGGGGCGACTTTCTGTTACTGTGATAAAAGCAAGCTCATTGAAAAACAAGGAATTAATTGGTAAATCGGATCCTTATGTTGTCCTGTATGTGCGCCCAATGTTTAAGGTCAAAACACAAGTCATAGATGACAACCTAAATCCTGAATGGAATGAAACATTTGAATTGATTGTTGAGGACAAAGAAACCCAGTCTGTCATTTTTGAGGTAATTCTACATTTTATTTTGTCCTTGCTTTTGAAAAATTCCCTTGGATCTAAGAAAAGTACCATTTTCCTTTTCATATTTGGGAGATGCAACAATAATCAAGAAAATATGCTAGAACAAGATCCATGCATTTAAATTGCATCCTGCAGGCATATAGATTTAAGGAAATTGACAGATTGGCTTATGCTGCACAGATTGGCTTTTAACCATATTTTTTCTTTTTGTTCGTAGTTCATTTTTCTTTCTTGGGGTGCATCTTAACCTGCCCTTGTACCATATACGGGTGTCTCTTACTGTATTTCATAAAAAAAAGTTATAATTTGAAATGGACTTTTGTCAAAGCACAAGCTTCATTAGGGTTCCCTCAAGTCATAGTAAACTGAGGAAAATCATCTGTGGCACTACCAGTATGACATGTCATATTCATTATTCTTATCTTGATAATAATGCCTTTCATGTTGTTTTTGTTAATCTCCATATTCTTAATTTTAATCTCAATGTCATGTCAGTTAATATTTTTGCTGTGAACTGCACAGGTTTATGATGAAGACAGACTGCAGCAAGATAAGAAGCTGGGTGTGGCTAAGCTAGCTGTCAACAGTCTTGAACCTGAGAACACCCGTGAAATCTCTCTGAAGCTGCTGCATTCAGTCGATCCACTTAAAAATAGGGACACCAAAGATAGAGGCACACTACATCTTAAGGTATACATATTATATCTTTTCACATCATTTTCATCAGCGTATTACAATTCAAGGCTCTTTTTTGTTTATTCCTTAACATTAACTATTCAGCTCGACGTTTCTTTATTAGGGCCTCCGGCCTCTTAGTTTTGGCTGTAGCTTTTCAAAGCCTGGCTTATACTTCTTCGATTTTTAAAAACAGTTTTTGTCTACCTTTTGAGTGAATGCCCCTTAAAACAGCACCTCAACGCTCAGAGTAACTAACCTGCAGAAGTCACTTGCAGAAGTAAGGCTATTGCAAATTTTTGCTTCTGAGAAGCAGAAGCTGAAACAAACAAGGCTCTATTAGAAATAATCCTTCTGGCACATACTTCTTTTTCTCGAAAAACACAGGAGAGCCCTCTGGGACATACTCGCATATCAAACTTCCCAAGGCCATCAGATCATGAGCAGACCACTTCAGATCTGTGCATACAGCCTGTCTTTTTGTGTGTGGGCTGGGTTTTAATCTCCTGTATGACAGGCCTTTAAATTCTGGATTACACATATGCTAAGTGGCAGCATTGGTAATTGACTTGAGGTTTCTGTAGATGCACTTTGTGTCAAGATATTGTTTCCCTCAAAACAAATGCTGCAACATAAGAGAATAATTGGAACCAAGGGGTTGAAAGAAATAACTCTTGTGGCTGACATGTATTGTTAGTATTTTCCTTTCTTCCTAGTTAAGTCAAGTCAAGGCTTGGTGAGCAAGTCAACAAGCCTTGTAGTAGAAGGCACTTGAAGCCTTGCAGTAGAAGTCTCTTGAAGCCTTATAGAAGGCAACTAAGGCTTGTAGAAGAAGCCTTGTAGTGTGTGTCTGTGTGTGTGTGTGTGTATATATATATCACCATGGTGTAAATAAAGAGTAGCATATTGAGCAACATTTCAGTCCCAACCTACTCCACTCTTCTTCCCCTGCTCTTGGCTGATCCTACAAGTGCTGTGCTGCCAACAGGGGTCTAGCCCCCCACCAGTGACCCCCTTTGGTCCTTTATGTAGGGAAGGGGTGAGGGTAATTCTCTTTCTCCATCCTTGGTGAGAACAAATATTACATATGAGTCCTTCATAAATGAGATGTATTCTGTATTAGGCCGCTCTATGAGTTTTCTAGAGCCCGTGGGACAGTCCTCAACAATTTCTTCGAAACTTATATAGGCAAAAGAAAGCTGATCAGCTTGTAGGATGGCACAATAGTTGATCTCTGGAATTTTTAGGCTCCTGCATGATTCATTTACTATGGCTCTTTGAGGCAATAGTTCGTTGGCTCTATCCGGATTCTAGATTCTGCATTTGGTGGTAGAACTGTACAATGATTTCTGTTGCTAGTACGTTTTAGAAAGATCTAGGAAGTATGTTATGCTGGATCGGTGCTGCCTTGGTATAGCAGTAGTGGTTCATCAAAGGGCAGAGTTTGTTGACGTGATACACAAGGGAGGATAAAAATCCTTTTGCTGAGCGGAGTTTAGGGTGTATCTGAAGGGGAAATTCCTTCCTTGGCCCTAGAATAATGACAGCTTCCTTTCTTGACCCTTTTTGTTTTGAACTTCCTTCTAAGGACCAAATTCTATCTTTGCTTCCTTTCTTGGCCCTTCCGTTAGTTTAGAGCACTAACGGTGTTAAGTATGGTGTAAAATGATCATTTTACCCCTTATCTAAAATGCACCTATATAATTTTCTGTTTACATTTATATTAATCTGAGCGTACACTATTTTTAAACATAAAAGCATAACTGTCTATTTTTCAGTAATAGTCAATTAAACATTTATATTAATCTGAGCGTACATTGTTTTTGTTCCTTTTGGGTGCTGGTTCTTTTTTCTTTATTGTGTTTTTTTCTAGCTGTACTTAGAGGGGTGCTTTTATTCTTATAACATAAGGGCATGCAATCCTGCTTGTTTAGAGCGGACAACATTGAAATACTTGTTAAACATGTATAAAGAACGTGGATGCTAAATGTAGCGGAGGCCACCTTGTCAAATACTTATTGACCTTGGAGAGTGGATAGGGTTTCAATGACTTTCAAGTTCAATCAAATACCTCGTACCAATTGCCTAATTGCTGTTGAAGCCCTAGACGGGGAGTTTTCTTTGACTGTCTTATTTTGTGTTTTTTTTTTTCAATTTGCTCGTCTTTGTTGCATCACTGCTTATCCAAGGCATCTTATCGATTCGTGGTTTGGATGAACTAGGCAGCATAGACCTTGCGATCATGTTAAAAGATTTATTTTTATTACAAAAATAAATATAAATATTTTTAGTGATCAATTTGATGATGACCCTGATAATATTACTGCAATTCTTCAGGTAATGTACCATCCTTTTACAAAGGAAGAGCAGTTCGAAGCCCTAGAGATGGAAAAGAAAGCAATAGAGGAGAGGAAGCGACTGAAGGAGGCTGGGGTAATCGGTAGCACAATGGATGCCATTGGTGGTGCTGCATCACTTGTTGGTTCAGGTGTTGGACTTGTGGGCACTGGCATTGTTGGTGGTGTTGGCCTCGTCGGTTCAGGACTTGGTGCAGGTGCCGGGCTTGTTGGTTCTGGTATTGGCGCAGTGGGCAGTGGCCTTGGTAAAGCAGGGAAGTTCATGGGCAAGACTGTTACAGGGCATTTCAGCATGTCGCGCAAGAATGGAAGCAGCTCAACGGTTCCCCAGCCTGACCAACCTTCAGCATAGTTTGATGTACAGTGAAAACGTGGTTTCATATTCGTGAGCTCATGACAAAATAACATTCAATTTTCTGTAAGCAGATGATACCTAGGATTATACAGTGCCTATGTCCGCATTTCGGTGTAAGTTCAGGCACGGGATCCAGTTATATAAACTATCTATGGATCTCTTCGTTGCATTTTTATGGGAAATAGACATATTTTCATACTATAATGTAAACTAAACCAGCTTTCATGGATTTATATACAATGCACTGGCAAGAAAATTTGTGCTATTATTTGGTAATTTTCTTTATTTCTAGGTTTGGTCAAATTCACCTGTGACTAACGATTGCTATAAATTGACGTAAGATGTGTACTTTTAGATATATTTTGAGAAATATTTTTATAATGTATAATAGTACATTATTTAGAGTCGATGCCTGCCAGCTTCTCTTTAGTTTCATGGATTGAATTTCTCTCTCTTTCCTTTCAATTCTTGGGGATTTGACTCTGCTCTTCGCTGCTTTTTACTATTGTTTTGTTTTTATTATCTCTGTTTCTCCTCGTTTCTTTGTCGGTGATTTACGCAGGTCACCAAGTGTGATTTCAAGTTGTATAAATTTGGTTCCAATCTACGGATCTGGGTGTCTAGGTGATGGTGATTTTTTGACAGTTTGAATTCGGTATGATGCGTGTACGGTGATTATCAGAAACATATGCATTTGGATTCAATAGATGGGCTGAACTCTCAGGGATGGATGGCCAGAGCTAGCTGTGGTGGTGTGTCACACATAGCGTGTCAGATGATAACTAGTGCAAGAAATGTCGGTTGGACGCTGCACCGGGTAAGACAAAGCAAGAAGATTATTAGCACTAAACTAATTCTCTGTCTAGAATATCTCTCTCCCCTCCCCCTTGTTCTCTTATGAGAACTTTCCTGTAATAGAATTCTATACCTCTAAATTCAATAAAAAGGAAAGTTCCCTGGTGCCAAACTTGTGTTTGAGTTCATACTTTGGCTGTGATCTTGTGCCGAGTCTGGAGGTGATCGCGCCATTCTGCCGATCATCTTATACTGGTATTAGAGATAGGCAGCAGATCATTCCTGTCATCGCGCGGTGAGACCGCTACGGCGTCCTTCAAGCCAGGGCTTCAAGCCCATTTCATGGTGGATCAGATCATGGCATAGACCAGGAGATGCTTGAGGCAATCTCCAAGTTGACAGAGCAACTGGCTCTCATGGACAAGAAGATGGACACGCTCGATGGTGATGTTGCTGTGGTGAAGAATCAAGCGGACCTTGCTATGAAGTCGATCTCGTTGCTGCAGCAGGAGCAAGTACATGTGGCACTCGCCCTGAAGACAGTGGCCAAGCCAGTGAGCTCCAATGCTTCTGATGATAGCGTGACCGCCCCTTCACCAACTGAACTACCCCCACCTCGTGCTCCTCAACCACGACAGGTTGTGCCTCATCCTTCTCACCCTGCTCCGATTGATCATGTTTCTGGTGCGGGCGAGTTTATTGAGCTCAATTCCACGCGTCGTTCATGGTTACCCAAACTGGATTTCTCACTGTTTGATGGCTTTGATGTACGCATCTGGTGAGATAAGTGTGCTGCGTATTTCCAGCTTTATCAGATCCCTCCTCATTTCCGTGTCAGCGCTGCATCCATGCATTTGGTCGATTGACTTCACACTGGTTTCAGACCTACAAACATGTCTAAGGGTTACACACCCAGGATCAGTTTGTCTTTGCTGTGCTGCAAGAATTCGATGTGAATGTGCATCATGTCAAAACCATGAAGCTCTTGAATCTGAAACAGATTAGCACCGTTTTAGAGTACAAGTTTGCCTTTGAGCAGTTGGTTTACCACATTAGGTAGTATGATGCTTGATGTGGACATCATATCCTCTGATGAGAACGTCAATGGAAATATTCACACATGGAAGATTTGGACTGCAAAACAGTACAAACTTGCAACAAAAGCCACGACTTTATATGAAATCCAATTTGGATGTTTAAATACATTTTGAAAAGCTCATCAAGTCTACTTTCGAATGGATCTAGCCTCACCTTCATATCATATCCGAGTTAGCAGCAATTGTCATTCTAATTCAGAAGGTGCTGCATCACCTCAACTTGGGCAGATGGCCCGTGTATCAAATTGAGCCCATTAGAAGCGCGTCCTAGGGTTTGAGGATGACCCCAGCACTCTTTGCTCGTCCTTCACTCTATTTAAAGGTTCTAGTCGCCACCAAAAAAGCTTGGGTTTTTTTTTTATAGTTTAACTCTTATGCAAACTTTCTGATCTTCAGTTGTGTTCAACGACCACCTGTTAGACAACTTTGAGAACCCCATATTGTGAAAGATTTCTGGTTTGCCATATCTTGTTTTTGCTTATTCTTCGATTACTTGCAGGAATTGATGTTCGTGATCAGGTTGATCTTGCTGTCCAGCATGGTCAATAACCGTTCGGAGTTGGTTCTACGATTGCTAAGGCGCACACAATCTGTTCGTTTGTAGTTGAATCGTGAGAGTCAACTCCATCAAATCGATAGTTATCACTTCACTGAAAGATCGGGCACCTCAAGTCCTATCAAGTGGTATCAGCTTCCCAGGTTGCTCGGTGAGATTTATCTCATTTCGTTTATCGTTTCATTCATTTTTCCACTGTTCACATAAAAGCCATAAAAAAATATTGAATCATTCTGCTGTCCTATACCCTTTAAGCCTATGCATCACTATTTTCAGTAATTTGCGTTGTTGAATTCGTGGTTGCATCATTGTGTCGTGTTGCTGGTCTTTGCGTTTAATCCATTAGAGTTTCGAGTTCTTGTCACGTTCCTGGCTCATCTACAATAGAAGAAAGAAATCAATCCAGATACGAGTTTGTTGCAAATAACAGATTCGCTTACCAGATTTTGATGCGAAAGAAAATAACCATATCTCCGTGATCTGTTGTTTGTTTGACACATTTTTATACAACCTGAAAAGATCTCCGTGTTATCTTTCCAACGGATCCACACTGCCGTAAAATACCACCCGAGCGTGTCGCAATCGCAAAAGAGATCTGCGATATCCTATCTGCTAGCTGCACTTTTGTTCATCTCTATTTTCATTCCATCACAAAAAAAATAGAGGGAGAGAAAAAGAAAATAAAATAAAATAAAAGAAAAAAAGAGAGAAGTTGCAGAAAAAGAAAGTAAAAGAATTGAAAAAAAAAGAGAGAAGTGCTGTATCATTTGTTAGACTATCTTTGTGTCTAGGCTCGCGTCTCTAGCAGATTTAGCCTAGAACCAGCACTAAACCGTTGTTGAACACTTATTCAACTTTGCATTTGCTGATTTGATTGAGCTAATCATTGCTACAAATTAAAATTGTCCAAGCTCCACAGATTACTACAGCAAACAGGTTTTGTGTCCCTGGCAATCGCTCCACCAATCTTTGCAGGTTGACATCGTTGATTGCAAATCACCTCTGCTGGTTTGGTAAGAACATGTAAGAACTTGGTTGAGCAAGCTTGAGAAAAATCTAGCTCATTGTCAATTTGTTTTGCTATTTACTAACTATGATAGGCACAATCAAGAAAAAAGGAGCTGATAGTTTACACTCTCATCAAGATATGCAGATGCTTCAACATGAGGTAAAGGATGGTATTTTGCAAGTCATCAGTTCGTCAATACCTTCTTTTACAGGAAAATTTGATCCTCGCGCATACATTGATTGGGAACTAAATGTAGATAAAGAATTTGATGCACATGACTTGTTTGAAAAAGAAAAAATTTACATTGCCTCGAGTGTTTTGACTGAAAGTGCTTTGCTTGAATGGAAATACATTTGTAGGCACAATAAAGTTCTAGAATCTTAAAAAGACTTCAAATGTCATTTTAGAAATGTCTTTATTCCTACATTTTATGCTGATCATTTGCGTGCCAAATTAGACTACTTGAAGCAGAATAGTATGACTGTTAAAGAATACTTTCATGACTCTAAAGTTTGTGTCATTTTTGGTGGCTTAGATGAATGCCCAGAAGATAAAATCAATAGATTTATGAATGGTCTCAATTCTGAAATCTAAATTTTGCTCATCTCTAAAACTGACTATTCACTCTCACACCTGTATTTGCTTGCTTATATTGCTGAAAATCAGCTTTTATCGTCTAAAAATACAAGCATGAACAATCACCATCAGAAAATTGTGAAATGTATTGCTGATGTGCCTTTGTCACAAGGGAAATGTGATAAAGAAGAGTTGTGTAATACTTTATATTTTATTAAAACAACACAACTAGATAGCGAGCACTTTTCTGTTTCTTGTCCCATGCCTAACATCGTGCAGTAGAGTGAGAAAAAGACTAAAGAAGACGTTATGCTAGTTGATGAGATAATAGATAATGATGCTTGTGTGCTGTCTACTATATTCTAGGAGAGTAAGAAAAATAAAATACACTGTGAGTCTCTCACCACATCTCGATCCTCTCATGCTGCTTGTGTTGAACTGCAATTGCCCAATGTTCATCCTAGTGTTCTGCAAAGCTTAGTTGAGCCTCCCAAGACTTATGCTTTTTTTCGTAATGCATATTTGTCCTATGATTGCATCAAGTTGTGTGACCAAGTTTTGTTCATCTCGAAAACACTAGTGTATGGAGTAGAAAATGTTGTTCTTGAGTACACACATGTGGAGAATAAGCATTTTTATTGTGCTGATTTGAATGATGCAAAGTTAAAGCTCATATCTTTTTTAACTTCTTTAGGTTATATTGAATTTGATGCTCCTTGTAACCTAAATTATTTAGAGAAGAGATTATTTTAGAATTGTAATTTGCAACATTTTAGCAATTGTGTTTTTTATGCTATTGGCAAATACGATGACATTGAAGATTTCTTAGTATCTAAAATAGTCATTTGTACTAATCTGAAATACCCTTTTAAAATCCAAAAATAGGATCAAACAATAGCATGCATTAACACTAACAATGCTTTACAAAGTTTCTTTACTTTTGTGATCTATCAACAAGAGCAGCTCATGAAGAAGGAGAAGTTGCTGTTGTGGCCAAGCTACGTGCTCATTCCCTGTTCTAACATGACAGCAAGAAATTATTTTGACTACTAGATCAAGCCGAGGACGGCTAGCTGTAAAGAAGGGAAGAATGATAAGATTTTTGTGGCACTACTTGACCGCTCCAGAATACCCTTGTGGCCGCCACCTCTTATGATTTTTGGAGTGCACGGTGGAGTGACGGTTCTCTAATCTGACCTTGAGTCGAGGATGACTCAAAAAAAGCGGGGGAGGATGATGAGGTCACATACATACCTCTGTGGCTTCCATCTTTTAAGATTTCTACAAGGCACAGTGGCATAACTAGTTTTGAATCTGTGCTTAGTTGAGGACGACTCCAAATCAAGTGGGGGAGGATGATAAAACCACATACATACCTCTATGGCCTCCACCCTCTATGATTTCACGAGGGTATATTGGAGTGGCATCTTTACATTCTGAACTTGAGTCGAGGACGACTCTAATTCAAGTAGGTAAGGATGATGTGAACATCATATTCTCTGATGAGGACGTTAATGGAAATATTCACATATGGAGGATTTGGACTGTAAAACAGTACAAAACTTGCAACAAAAGCCACGACTTCATATGGAATCTAATTTGAATGTTTAAGTACATTCTAAAAAGCTCATCAAGTCTACTTTTGAATGGACCCAGCCCCACCTTCATATCACATCCGGGTCGACGGCAATTGTCATTCCAATTCAGAAGGTGTTGCATTACCCAAACTTGGGCCGTTGGCCCGTATATCAAATTGAGCCTATTAGAGACGCGTCTTAGGGTTTGAGGGCGACCCCTAGCACCCCTGTGGTTGTTCTCCCCTTATTTAAAGGTCCCAGCCGCCACCAAGAACACTTGAGTTTTCTTTTATTATAGTTTAGCTCTTATATAAACTTTCTGATCTTCAGTTGTGTCCAACGATCGTCTGTTAGATAGCTTTGAGAACCTCATATTGTGAGAGATTCCTGGTTTGCCACATCTTGTTTTTGCTTGTTTTTGGATTGCTTGCAGGAATTGATCTTCGTGATTAGATTGATCTTGCTGTTCAGCACAGTCAATAACCATTCGGAGTTGGTTCTACGATTGCTAAGGCGCACACGACCTGTTTGTTTGTAGTCGGATCGTGAAGGTCGACTCCACCAAATCGATAGTTATCACCTCACCGAAAGATCGGGCACCTCAAGTCCTATCAATGCTTCCATCAATGAAACTCTTCTTGTATCTCAATTTCTCCTTAGGTTGAAAGATGAGTTACGTGCCTTTGTGGAAATGCAGATTCCCTTGAGTGTTCAGCATGCTGCTCAGTTGACCTTGGTTCAAGAACAGTTGCTCTCCAAGATGAAGCCTTGGGTTGGTCGACAATTTTATAGATCATCTGTTACTACTGCTGTCCGAGACACTATGCAAACTGCCAATAGTGCTGATCTGTGGAAGGCCAAGCAGCTTAAGGAATCTAGATGCCTCAATGGCTTATGTTATAGATGTGGTGAGAAATAAAGTCCTACACATAAGTGTGCTGCACTAGTTGTGGGTCAACTACAAGCCATGTCTATTACAAGAGATGGTGGAGCTTATCTATCTGACGATGTCTTAGACATGTTGGAAGTTCTATGACCGGACATGGGGAGCTAGATGATTATATGTCCCTGAATGCTATCTCTGAACAAAATTGATATTGAAGTCATTCAGTTACAAGCTTTGGTACACAAGACCTTGCTTATCTTGATTGATTCTGGCAACTGTCACACCTTTGTCAATTCTACACTCTTTGACAAACTTGGGTGCCCCATGTTTCCTATGAGTCCTATGATAATGCAAGTGGCTAATGGTGCTGTTCTGAAGTCCACCTCTGAGATTCATGATTTTGAGTGGTATATGCAGGGTTACACCTTTCAGTGCAATGCTAAAGTCTTGGATATGGGAGCTTATGATTTAGTGTTGGGAATGGAATGGCTTGAGCAATTCAGTCCTATGAATTCTGATTGGCTGAATAAGTGGATTCAGTTTTCTTACAAGAGAAAGTTAATTAAACTGCAAGGCATCTTACCTTCAGCCACACCAACACTCTTTGAGATATCATGCCACCAGATCATGAAGTGCACCAAATCCAATTATCTGTGGGCTGTTCTATTAGTGCAAGAGGCTCAGTCTGATGTCTCTACTTTAGTCCCTGTCATAGCAGCTACCTTGCCAGCTCCTATTCAACAACTGCTACATGAGTTCCAAGAGATTTTCAGGGAGCCATCCTCTCTACCTCCATTCAGAACCCATGACCACTCCATCTCACTTTTGCCTGATGCAGCACCAGTCAATACAAGATCATATCGATACTCACCTGAACAGAAGGATGAAATCGAAAGGCAAGTATCTGAAATGTTGGACAAAGGGCTTATTACTATAAGTATCAGTCCTTTTGCTTCCCCTATTATATTGGTGGAGAAAAAGATGGTACTTGGAGGTTCTGTGTGGACTACAGGAAGCTGAATTCTGTGACAATAAAAAAAAACAAGTTTCCTATGCCCATTATAGATGAGTTCTTGGATGAGATTTCTGGAGCCAAATATTTCTCTACCATCGACCTAAAATCTGGCTTTCATCAAATTAGAATAACACCTCAAGATGAAGCCAAAACAGTTGCTAAGACTCATCATGGCCATTTTCAATTTTGAGTGATGCCTTTTGGGCTCACTAATGCACCTGCCACCTTTGAGTGTTTGATGAATTCTCTCTTTGCTAAATACATGAGAAAATTTGTATTAATATTCATGGAGGATATCTTGGTGTTCAGTAAATCTTGGGTTGACCACATTGCTCATCTCAGATTGGTCTTTGGTACTTTGGTAGAACACCAGCTATATGTTAAGTTCAGTAAATGTACGCTCAGACCACCTTGTCATACTTGGGTCACATTATCTCTGATCAAGGTGTTTGCATAGATCCCTCTAAGACTTCTTTCATGCTGCACTGGCCTACACTATCTAATTTTACTAAACTGAGAGGTTTCTTAGTGCTACTGGTTATTACCGAAAGGTTGTGCAGAATTATGATATCATTGCTAAGCCCTTGACTCCTCTGTTGCAACACAAACAATTCACTTGGACACCTACAGCTCAGCAAGCCTTTGAACAACTGAAATCTGCTATGGCTCATACACATGTCCTAGCTTTTCCTGACTTCTCTTTGCCATTTGAGATTGAAACTGATTCTTGTGACTCGAGGATTGGTGCTGTGCTGAGTCGAGGTGGACATCCTATTGCTTTTTTTTAGCTTAGTGAGAATTTGTCAACTTATAAAAAAGAATTTCTAGCTATCATGATGGCTGTGGATCGTTGGAGAAGTTATCTGTTAAGAAGTCCATTCATCATCAAAACTAATCACAGGAGTCTTTGCTACTTACAAGACCAAACATTATCTCTGATCTTCAAAGAAAGGTCATTTCCATGTCAGTTGGATGTCAGTTCAAGTTTTAGTACGAAAAGGGGACTGAAAACAGAGCAGCAGATGCATTGTCTAGAGTGGGCCAATATTTTCACACTATTGCTGTCTCTGCTGTTGTTCCTGTTTGGATCCAAGAAGTGCTTAATTCTTATATCACTGATCCTAAGGCTCAAGCAATACTAACTGAGTTGGCCATTCATTCTCCCAATGCTTTGGGATACTCTCTCATTGAGGGTCTTATCAGATTCAAAAACAAAATCTGGGTGGGCAACAATTCAGCTTTAGATAACAAATTGTTGAACTACTTCCATGCCTCCCCAGTTGGGGGTCATTCTAGTATATTGGCTACTTATCATAGGATTAAGAAATTATTTCATTGGCAAGGACTTAAGCAAATGTTGATTCATTTGTCAAACAATGCCAGGTCTGTCAGTAGGACAAGCATGAATGTTAAGACTCCTAGACTTTTGCAACCATTGCCCATCCCTGTCAGTTCCTAGACTGATATCTCCATGGATTTTATTGAGGGGTTACCTAAATTTGCTGGCTCCTCTGTCATTCTGGTTGTAACTGACAGGTTTACAAAGTATGCTCATTCCCCCTTGAAGCACCCTTACACTGCTGCACAAGTAGCTCACCTCTTCTTTCAGCATGTGGTCAAACTTCATGGGCTCCCAAGTACTATTGTATCCGACAGGGACAAAGTGTTCACAAGTGCATTCTGGCAGGAACTGTTTCATCTTTTGAACACTCTGCTGCAACTCAGTTCTGCTTACCATCCACAAACTGATGGGCAAACGAAAAGGGTAAACCAATGCATGAAAATGTATCTCAGATGTGCAGTACATGACACTCCTTCTCACTGGTACAAATCGCTTTCCTTGGCAGAATTGTGGTATAACACTTGTTTCCATTTTGCCCTGCATGCTCCCCTTTCAAAGCACTTTATGGTACAGACCCTCCTGTTGGTTTCTTGCCTCCATTGCACATTTCTGAACATGTTGAAGTAGTTGACACACTGAAGGAGAGACAACTGTTTACTGAACTCCTCAAAGTGCACTTGGCTAAAGCTTAGTCCAAGATGAAACATCATGTAGATAACAAAGGCTCTGCGCATTTCTTTGAAGTGGGTGATCAAGTACTGCTCAAACTGCAACCTTATGCCCAAAGCTCCTTGGTTAATAGATCCTGTCCGAAACTAGCTTTCAAGTTTTATGAGCCCTTCGAGGTTGTCAGCAAGATTGGTCAGCCTGCTTATAAGCTAGCACTGCCGGAATCATTCCTCATTCACCCTGTCTTTCATGTTTCTCAACTGAAACTGTTCACTCCTAACTCCAATCTGGTATTCAGTGAGCTTCCTTCATCTGCTGCTCTTGTTAATCCAATGCTTCACCAGTCAAGATCTGAGAACATCGTTTGTTGAAGGGAATGCAGCTCCTACACAAATTCATGTGTCATGGACCAACTTGCTAGAAGAGATGACTACTTGGGTAGATTACTATGTGCTCAAAGATCAGTTTCCATCAGCAGCAGTGTGGAGACCAGCCGCTTCTTCAGCCAGGGGCGATGTCACGCATAGCGTGCCAGATGAGCACTAGTGCAAAGAATGCTGGTTGGACAATAGTCCACAGCTGGCACAGAGACGATTACAGCCAACTGGCTGAAGCTGGGCGCTGCACCGGGTTTAAAAGGGGTTGAGCATGGGAAAGAGAAGGCAGGAGGATTATTAGCACTAAACTACTTCTCTCTCTAGAATATCTCTCTCCCCTCCCGCTTGTTCTCTTATTAGAACTTCCCTGTAATAGAATTCTATACCTTTGAATTCAATAAAAAGGCAAGTTCACCGGTGCCAAACTTGTGTTTGAGTTCATACCTTGCCTGTGATCTTGTGCCGAGTTTGGATGTGATCGCGCCATTCTGCCGATCATCTTACCCGGCAAGAGCCGACATACATTGGACAAGAGCTAGCACCGTTCCGATTTGCATGTTCGTGAGTCCTTAGTCTTTACAAATTGCAGATGAGAAAAGTACAGGTATATTCCTTATCACCTATAAAAAAAACTTAGGGTTCCTTTGGAACATAGTATTTTCACAGACATCATGCAAAAATTTGACAAGAATCAATTTATTTTCACAGAAAAAACAGATAAAATAGGAAAATAATTCCTCAATTCCAAAGGGGCCTCAAGTTTATCACATCTTAAATTTTCAATTTCCTTATCAATCATCAATGATAACCTTTTTCTTATTCATCACCCCCATCCATCTTAGGCTTGACGGCGCAACATAGGAGAAAAGCCAAAGTTTTTTTATGGGTGATAAAGAATATGCCCAAAAAACATTACTTTATTGATACGCAGCTTGATGATCCTAAAGAGGAAAAAGCATAGCTTCAAACAACAATAATTTGGATTTAAATTTGTTAGCAAGGCAAAACTTGTCAATAGCATGACAGTTAAAATTGAATCTGGCCTCTGCTAATTTATTTATCTTTTGAAATTCAATTATGAAAATGGACCTCTTTTTCGCACTTTGCAAAATTAGACTTCTTTTTCAAATCCGAAGGAGCCGTTTGCACATGTTTTGCAATCCGTTATTTGGAGTGTGATTTTTGAAATAAAAAAATAAGAAAAACAAAAAGGACAATAATGCCCCTGGCCCTTACCAGAAGGTCCAGAACACTCCCGAGTCCCGGCTCGCTGAACAGCCCGTGCGGCGGTCGTCAAGGAGGGGTGCGCGGCTCTGTACGGGCGCGGCGGTGCTGTGGGCACGCGGGGCGGGCGCGACGGTCGTCGGGGAGCGGCGTGACG
>BCLH01000488.1:123016-146617 GCA_001602315.1 Zoysia pacifica | reverse complement strand
TCAAAATCCAACCGCCCACAATGAGCCACGTCGCCCAACCGCTCTCACCCATCATATCCAGATCCGACACACCACGTTGAGCCACGTCACCCGAATAATCAGAACCGTTCATTTTGAAATCAACGGCCTAGATTAATTCCCGAATTATAAATAAAAATAAATTAGATTTCTTATTGCGTCAGCACGACCTCAGCATGACGTCAGCATACCCGATTAATTAAAATTAATTAGATATTCGATTAATTAATTTCAAAATTTCCAATAATTACATAATCAATAATCTGGAAAATAATTAAAATAATTATTTAATAATTTATTTAATAGTAAATAATTAATAGTTATTTAATAATTAATTATATTAATTATTTAATAATTAATTATGGCACTTTTATAGAAAAACCCCTACACTTGATTTTAATTACAAATCAGCCCCTGCCGAAAGGACAAATTTACATTTTAGCACCTGAACTTTTGGTAATTACAATTTAGTCCTTCAATAATTTTGTAAATTACAGATTTGCCCCTGAACCTTATAAATGCCCTAACTTTTGATCCATAACTCCGATTTTAGCAAATAATATATCAAAACGATTGTAACAGTATAACCTATGCATTCGTGACATCATCATACTGATTTTGTTCTATTTTGTTGCATTTGTTTGGTTGTTTGTGTTCGTGTGCGTTAGGCGACTTCACCTCGGAGCTGCAGTTCGTCGAAGACTTCCAGCAACAAGAGTTCGAGACCGTCGACTTTTACTCCCAAGAGCAGCAAGGCAAGTGTCCTTGACCATCTTGCGCCTAATTTCAAAACGTCTATCTTGTAGTTGCATGCTTGTGTCAAATTGACTGCGTACCTATTAGTAGAAATTCCTAGCTTTCCACATTATACCTTGTCGCCTTAGTTTACCTTACTGTTGGGTAGATCACATGCTTAGATTGCTACTGTCGGGTTGGGTGTATTTAATTTGATCATTATACATGCTTCACGAGGATTAATGAGAGATTAATAGCAACTTGTATAGTGATGATTTGGGCGATATGGTTGGTGTAGGACTGTGTGCAGGGTTACTGACACTGTTCCTTGGTAATTGATCTTCCCAAATCTAAGGACCGGTTCGTGGAGCGACCACCCATGTGTCCCGTACAGCCACGATGCCAAGAATGGGCACGGCCTGGCGTAGTAAGTGATGAAATCCAGTTCTGTTCGTGCCAGCTGGTGGAGCGGGGAAAGTGGGTTACGCCTGGATCCGCCTGGAGCGAGATGTGTGAGGAAGGGAGGGTTACTCCTGGGAACCATTCGGCACAAGAGGGGGTCTCTCGGGTTCCAGTTAGTGCCCGACGGGTGAAACCTTAATAGGCACGTACAAGCTGGCGGCAGTCATGAAAAAGCCTTGTAGTGATCTCTTGGCCTTCACACCAAAGAAAGTGTGCGAGTGCGACGGCACAGGCATAATGGAGATTCTTTTAATCACCTGGCGACAAGGGATGAAATCACTACTCGTGGGGAAATTTGTACAACCTCTGCAGAGTGTAGATTCGAGGCTTCAGTCCCTAGAGCACCATGCCATTGGCACGTTCCACTTGCCTATTAGTCTTCGGGTGGGTGACGAAGGCAAAATCGAGCCTGATATGATGCTCCTCGCAGAACTCCTGAAAGACGTTTCCGGTGAATTTCGTTCCATTGTCGGTGATGATGGAGTTTGGGACCCCAAAGCGGAAATGATGTCGCGGATGAACTCGACGGCTCGACTCGAGCTGATGGAAGGGGTCGGCTTTGCTTCGATCCACATGGTGAACTTGTCAACCGTGACGAATAGGTGGGTAAAGCCCTTGGGCGCTTTGTGAAAAGGCCCGAGGAATTCAAGCCCCCAGACCGCAAACGGCCAGGTGATCGGGATCGTGTGGAGCTCCTGGGCCGGTAGGTGTGTCTGATGGGCGTAGAACTGACAACCCCTGCAGGAGCGTATAAGCTTTTCTGCGTCGAAGACTGCTGTAGGCCAGTAGAAACCTTGGCAAAAAACTTTGCCAATTAGGGTCCTTGGGGCAGCATGATGCCCACAAATCCCCAAGTAAATGTCGTCGAGAAGGCGCAGACCCTCCGCTTGAGGGATGCAGCGCTGGATGACGCCACTAGGACTGCACTTGTAGAGCTCGTTGTCGATGAGTGTAGGCTTTCACCCGACGCATGATTCGCTGGGCTTCGTTGGTGTCGGATGGCAGAGTGCCGTCCTGGAGATACGCATAAATGTCCTGGGACCAATCAGGGATGATGGCTAGGGCTTCGACCCCGAGGGTCGAGACCTGTCCCCGACTGCTGCCTCAGCGTGGGGGTCAACGACGTTGTCTTTGAGCTTGATTGTCGGCTTGGTGAGGATCTCGAGGAAGATATCGTCGAGAACTGGATCTCGTCCCGAGGCCATCCGTGCGAGGGTGTCGGTTGCCTCATTGTCGTGGCGTAGAATGTGATGAAGCTCGAACCCATCGAATTTATCTTCAAGTTTGCGAACTTCTTGACAGTAGGCTTCCACCTTGGGATCTCGACAGCTTGACACCTTCATGACTTGGTTGATGACGAGTTCGGAGTCGCCCTTGACGTAGAGCTGTCGGACTCCGAGCGTGATGGCCGTGCGAAGGCCATGCAGCAGAGCTTCATACTCTGCCGCGTTGTTGGAGGCGGAAAAGTGAATCTGTAAAATGTACCGAAACTTATCTCCCTTGGGGGAGATGAGAACGACGCCAGCCCCCAAACCCTTCAGTCAATAGGATCCGTCGAAGAACATGGTCCAGTGCTCGAGGTCGATGGAATCCAATGGCTCTTGCGCCTCGATCCACTCGGCGATGAAATCGGTGATGGTTTGGGACTTGATGGCTTGCCGGGGTACGTAGGTGATGTCATGGCCCATAAGCTCCATAGCCCATGTGGCGATGCGCCCGACCACGTCCTTCCCGTTGATGATTTCCCCGAGAGGGAAACTTGTCGCCACTCAGATAGAGTGGCTGTCGAAGTAGAGGTGAAGCTTACGGCTTGTGATGAGGATCGCATAAAGCAGCTTCTCCACTTGGGTATATCGGGTCTTGGCGTCAGCGAGCACTTCGCTGATGAAGTAGACAGGTCGCTGGACCATCAAGGCCCGACCCTCCTCCGATCGCTCGACGACAAGTACCGTGCTGATGACCTTGGAGGTGGCGGAGATGTAGAGGAGTAGCGGCTCACCGGGGGTCGGTGAAGTTAGGACTGGCGGGGAAGATAGTACGGTCTTCAATTGCTCGAAGGCCTCTTGGGCTTCTGCGGTCCAGGTGAAGCGGTCGGACATTTGGAGAAGTCGGTAAAAAGGCATAGCCTTCTCACCTAGCCTGGAGATGAAGGGGTTGAGAGCCGCCAGGCACCCAATAAGCTTCTAGACACCTTTGACGTTGTTGATGGGCTTGAGGTTACGGATGGCGGCGATCTTCTCAGGATTGGCTTCGATGCCATGCTCGGAGATGACGAACCCAAGGAGCTTGCCGGTGGGGACGCCAAAAACGCACTTCTCAGGGTTGAGCTTGATGCGGAACTGCTGGAGGTTGGCGAAGGTTTCTTCTAGATCCTTAATGAGGTCGGCCACCTGCCAAGTTTTGATGACAATGTCGTCGACGTAGACCTCTAAGTTCCGACCCAGCTGATCGTGGAAGCATTTCTGCATACAGCGCGGATATGTGGCGCCGGCATTCCTGAGGTCAAAGGGCATGGTGACGTAGCAGAACGAGCCGAAGGGTGTGATGAACGATGTGGCCGACTGGTCGAAGCCTCGCATGGATATCTGATGGTACCCGGAGTACGCATCAAAGAAACTGAGGGTTTCGCACCCTGCGGTGGAATCGACCACCTGATCTATGCGCAGCAAAGGAAACAGATCCTTTGGGCATGCTTTGTTGAGACTCGTGTAATCAACACACATCCTCCATTTTCCATTCTTCTTTTTAACCATTACAGGGTTGGCCAGCCACTCTGGGTGGTAGACCTCTTTGATGAACTTGGCATCGAGTAGCTTGGCGATCTCTTCGCCGATGGCACGGCGCTTCTCGTCGTCGAAGCGTCAGAGCTGTTGCTTCACCGGTCGGGAGCCGAGAATGATGTTCAGAGAGTGCTCGGCGACCTCCTTCGGGATGCCTGGCATGTCAGATGGTGCCCAGGCGAAGACGTCCCAATTCCGGCCGAGGAAGTCAACGAGCACACTTTTCTATTTGTCAGAAAGCGCGGTCCCGATTTTGGCTTTCTTGGAGTTGTCAGAGTCGTCGAGAGCGATCTCTTTGGAGTCGTTGGTGGGCTCGAAGGATGTGGAGGAGGCAGGCTTGGAGTCGGGAGTTGCAATTAACACCTGAGACTGGCGCATCTCCTCCAGTTGGGCCAACCCCGCGTGGGCGACGGCCAGCTCGTAGCTCTCCTTCTCACACGCGAAAGCGTGTTTCAAGCGGGACACCACAGTGATGACACCTTTGGGCCCCGGTATTTGGAGCTTGAGGTAGACGTAGTTGGGGACCGCCATGAGCTTGGCGTAGGCGGGTCGGCCGAGGATGGCATGATAGACACTGGAGAAATCGACCACCTCGAAGGTGAGTTTCTCTGTCCTGAAGTTGTCGCGGTCGCCTAAGGTGACCGGCAACGTGATCTGACCCAAGGGTACTGCGCTACTCCCGAGAATGACGCCAAGAAATGGAACGTTGCTCGGGAGGAGGTCAGACCTCGAGAGCTTCATGGCCTTGAAGATGTCGATGTAGAGGACGTTGAGGGCGTTGCCTCCATCCATGAAGACCTTGGATAGTCGAGTGGTGCCGATTATCGGATCGAGCACCAGGGGCAAGCGGCCCGGCTGAGGCACGTGGTCTGGATGATCGGACCTGTCAAAGGTGATCGAGGCCTCTGACCACTTGAGATACAAGGGGACGGCGGGAGAGCTCAGGTTGACCTCCCACCACGTCTGCTTCTGATGGCAACATGACTCGTAGGCCACTGACCCGCCTATGATCATCAGACAGTCCTCCGACTCGGGAAAGGTACTTTCGGGGATGCCTTCCCCCTCCTTCGCCGAGGGTTCAGGTTGCTTAGGCTGAGGACGAGCGTCAGGGTGGAAGTACCACTTGAAGAAAGCCTTCATGAGTTTGCAATCCCGTAGGGTGTGCGTCACGGGAGTCGCATGGTAGGTGCCGACTTTGTCGAGCATCTTTTTGAAGTGGTTGTCGTGGTTGGCCGGCTTTTTGGGAGGTCGAGGCTGCCGCTCGTCTTTCTTTCGGTCGGTCTTGGACCTCTCCTTGTCCTTGGCCTGGTCCCGGTTGAAGTTGGCTTGAACAACTTCCTCCCTGATGGTGAATGTGGTGGCGATGTCGAGAAGGGCGCGTGCCGTCCGAGGGTTTTTACACCTCAGCTTGTGGATGAGCGCCTTGGATGTCATGCCGCAGGTGAAGGCGTTGATGACGTCGACGTCGCTGACATCGAGCAGCTCATTTCGCTTGCGCGAAAATCACTAAATGTAGTCTCGGAGGGACTCACCGGGCTTCTATTTGCAATTCTTCAGATCTTAGGAGTTACTCGGGCGAGTATAGGTACTCTGGAAGTTGCCGACGAAGGCATAACGAAGGTCGGCCCAGTCGTGGATGCTGTCCCTCGAAAGGTGTTCGAGCCACCCCCTGGCCGAGTCGGACAGGAAAAGTGACAGGTAGTGGATAGCGAAGAGGTCGTCGGCGCCACCGGCTCGGCATGCGAGGCGATAGTCCTCGAGCCAGTGGGCGGGATTCGTCTCGCCAGTGTACCGGATGATGTTGGTTGGAGCGCGGAATTTGTCGGGGAAGCCGGCTCTTCGGATGCGGGCCCTGAACGCTCGAGGTCCGACGTCATCAGGGCTGAGGCTCCGAGATTCGTCATAGCTGCGCCGTCGTTGACGTCTCTCGGGGGACCGGTCGCGCCCAGAGTCGGAGTAACGATCACTCCTGGCATGCCTCTGTGCCTCAATGGTGTGACGAGCGTCACGATGCTCCTCCAAGCAGTGGTGGATGTTGCCGACCGGATGGTCGGGGTTTTGAGTCTCAGTCCGTCCGCGGCGATGGCCGCGAACAGAGCTTCGACGATCGGCACACGGCCGATAGGAGCTGTGTGCCTCAGAGTCCCGATGGAGAGATAGTTCAGGTTGTTGCAGAGCGCCGTCAAGGTAGACGCGGAGACGATCGTAAGTCTCTTTGAGAACGGGATTATCGGGTGTGGGAGATTCATAAAGGACACAGGCCGTCGCCGCCAGATTCTCGTAAGGTATATCAAAAGCAGGCATGCCACCGTCCATGATCTGCTGATAAGCAGTACGGGCTCAGGCTCGGGCACCACAGCTCGTCGCAGCGACACCCTTACCCTTCGGATCTCCCCCGGTCGCAAGTTTGCGCCGGAGTGCGTCCTCAACCGTAGTGAGAGCGTGATGGCACGGAGAAGGATCGTCATGTGCTGCCTTGCCAGGGGTTTCGTCCCCTACGACTTTGGCGTGCAACATGAAGCACTCACGGGACGGGTCGTGGCCCAACATGCTATGAGGCGAAGAACAAAGAAGACGGCTTCGAGGCAAGTGACGTTTAGGCGAACGTCGCTTTCGCGGGATCTGAAGGTGGAGCTCGCCGCCGTTGTCGGCGACGAAGTCCAGGCTCCCGAAGCAGAAGGCCTGGCCAGCAGCGAAAGTGGATATGTTCCAAGATCAACCATCACGAGCGATGGCAACCGCGAAATCCTCGAAAAATAGTTGAGAGATGGAGGAATCTCCGACTAAAGCGAAAATCGAAGCCATCGAAACAACGAACAAAAATGCACCGAAAAGCCCCTTTCTGGCGCGCCAACTATCGGTGTTTCGTACACTGGCACAGTAAATTTATACGATCGGACGAGAGATCGTGCGTTTTCGGAATCGAATGGCCTAGTCTACACGCGAGACTAAAGGTTAACCTGGTTTGGGTCGCCTCGAGGCATAATACCCTACGTCCAGGGACGAGAGATCGGTCGTATGAATCTCAAGAACACGAAAGTACAATGCGAAAGGGCTCCGGACGGATCTGAGAGTCCCAAGCTCACGTGGTGGGGGTGGTTTACAAGTGGTGATGTATATCTTTTCTCTACGTATTGCCTTTCTCTTCTCTTCCTTTGCTCTCTCTTTCTTCCTTTGCTCTATCTCTATCCCCTTTTTCTTAAGCTTCCCGGGTGACCGGACCATGGTTTGAGCATCTTGCCGCCTACGGAAACGGATGACCCCTTGATAGGTGGGGCCACGGTCTTCAGTGAATCATGCTCTCTAGCGTTCGGGGCAGACGATCGACGCCCTCCGTTTGTACCTTTTTCACTATGGGGGAACAAGGTTGCTTTACTGTTCAGCTTTATCGTCCGGTGGGCTATTTCTCGTCCAGCCGGGTAGTTTCGGAATCTTTCGGAATGCTTATCTTCTCTGCCGAACTGTACGTCGTCAGGAATTTTGAATCGGTGTGATTGTTGGAGTAGTGATTGCTTCGTGGCGGTCGGCGGGCGAGTCCCAACCGCTAGGGTCCCGATAGCTCGGGTCCCGACCCCTGAGGGTCGGGGCAATTGCACCTGCCTCGGCTTCGGGCCTTAGCGAGGCTTCCCGACCGCTGTGGCCGGGCCGCCTTTGTGAAGTTTTTGGTGGACCGTTGAGGGATCGCGGGCCGCAGGTCAGCCGTGCTGTAGAAGATAATTCGTAGATACCTGGGGTATACCATCCCGACAAAGGGATATCTTCATCAAGATTTGACTCAAATGGAAGAAAATTTGGACCAATCTGATATATACTGATTTTTCTACCAACAATGTTGGGTATTCCAACAAATACCCAGCCATCGTGGGAGGTCCGCCACTGTTACAAAGGCGGAGCCAAAAATTAGGAATGAGGGATTAAATAATAGTATACTTAAATTGAGGGGGTCAAATTAAAATTTACACTGAATTATGTAGTGGTAAATCGAATCTATAATATCTATATTAGTGCTACCCACTACTCATCTCTCAACTCTCAACAAGCCACATCATCTTTTTATTTGCATCGTTGGATCTCCATCAACTCGAATGCAGATTGTTAATCTCCATCATCATCCACACCTCCCCAATCCCCACCTCACCCACCCTTCTTGAGCCCCACCCCTCCTCCTGCACCGATTGCTGCCCTCCCCTCCTGTGCCACCTCTCCTTCCCCACCACCTCCCCTCCCCACACGCCACCTCTGCTATGCTGTCCCAACTTGATTGTCAAATTTTTGGACTAGAAATAATTAAGCAACAATATGTGTTAGATGTTGATTTTAAAGATGTGTTGCTATGTTGTCATGAAGGTAAAACTTGAAACAAATTTGTGCTTAATGATGACTTTCTTTTTAAAGCCAACCGTCTTTGCATACCAGTTTAATCCGTTCGTCTTCTGTTGTTACATAAGGCGCATGGAGGAGGATTCATGGGACACTTTGGAGCGAAGAAGATGGAATATGTTTTGGTCACGCAATTCTTTTCGCCAAAGATGAGACGCAATGTTGAACGATTCGTCACTCGCTGCACTACATGTCAAAAAGCTAAGTCATGACTAAACCCACATAGTTTGTACATGGCTCTTCCCGTCTTTTCTATTTCTTGGGTCAATATCTTTATGGATTTTGTTTTGGGATTGCCTAGGACTAAGAGGGGGAGAGATAGTATATTTGTGGTCTTGGATCACTTTTCAAAGATGGCACATTTTGTACCATGTTATAAGATCAATGATGCTACGCATATTGCTTATCTATTCTTTAGAGAAATTGTCTTCTTGTATGACATGCCTTTTACTTATTGTTTCAGATCGTGATGCGAAATTTTTGAGTCACTTTTGGCGCACTTTATGGAATAAGTTGGGAACAAAGTTATTATTTTCAACTACATGTCACCCACAAACCGATGGACAAACTAAGTTAGTGAATCATACATTGTCTACAATGCTACGTGCCATTTTAAAGAAAAACTTGAAGATGTGGAAAGAATGTTTGCCTCATGTGGAGTTTGCATATAACCGGACGGAACACTCCACCAATAAGGTAAGTCTATTTGAGGTAGTACATGGCTTTAACCCTCGTGCTCCAATTGATTTTTGCCTTTGCCTTCTAACGAAAGAGTTCATAATGATGCTAAGGTGCATGTTGATTTTATTCTTAAGATGCATGAAATGACTAAACAAAACATTGAAAAGATGAATGAGAGGTATAAAATTGCTAGTAGTAAAGGTAGACATGAAGTTAAATTTGTATCGGGTGATTTAGTTTGTTTGCACTTGAGAAAAGATAGATTTTCGGAGTTAAAAAAATCTAAATTAATGCCTAGAGCTGATGGTCTTTTAAGGTATTTGAGAAGATTAATGATAATGCATATAAACTTGAATTACCTCTCGAGTTCGTGGTTAGTCCTTCATTCAATGTTGCAAATTTGAAGCCATACATAAGAGAAGAAGATGAGCTTGAGTCGAGTACGACTCCGATTCAAGAGCGAGGGCGGGGGGGGGGGGATAATGAGAACATACCTTCATTGGATACACACAAGTCTCCTCCATCTACTGTGGATGGTCCAACCACAAGAGCTCGTGCACGACAATTAAAATTAAAGATAAGCTTGTTCCTACACACGTCTTCTTTCTTTTGAGAATAAATTGCTATCTACTGACTTTATTATGATTAGAAACATTGAAGAAGTTCAAGGGAAGTATGAAGAATGAGTTGGAGATGCTAAAGACCAGCAAAGCACGTTGAGCCCCGAAGGAGATTCAATCCAACTCAGAGTCGAGTACCAAGACCAGTTTGCACTAAAATGGATGCCTAGATCGTATACGAGATCAGTTTTGGACATTCTAGATATAGATGGAAAGCTAAGAAGATAAAATTTCTAACGGCACTAGTCTCATCTCCGAATTCGACCGAAGTCGGTAGGGATCGTTAAAACAAGATGACGTTCAGAAACTGCCCTGGTATTGAGACACTATCTTTTGTTCCTTTGGACCATGTATCTTCCTTAGGTCAATTAGTATTAGAGTTTGCCTCTAACAACGTCTTAAACTCTGTATAATCAGTAGCCGCCGCCATTAGAATTAGATTTATGCTTAGTTTCATCTGTTATCAAACAGTTTCACTGTTTGTTGGATTTCAACTTCGTGAGTTTAATTTAGATTTTGTAATTAGGTTGTGTTCTTCTTTGTTTTTGCTTATGTTCTTCGATTCGCAAGCTCAAATTAGCCTTTTTGTAAGATCAATCGTGTGTGTGCGTGGTTGATAAATAGAGAAAAAGTGGTGCTGCGATTGCAGGATTCGAATCATGTTAATTTAAAACTAGATCAATTATATGTCGCATCTCCACTAAATCGAGAGTTATTACGATCCAACGAAAAATCAGAAACCCTATACACATCAAATATGAGGCCCGTAGTAAGCGAGAAGCTCTCAGCCGGTGCGTGAGGGTCTCAATTGAGCCGGCCGCCACAACCGATCTGCGCGCCATGCATTCGGAGTCGCCTAGGTGGCTACTGCTGTCGATTTGCTAATGCGCAGTGCATTCGGAGCTGTCGAGCCCGTTGCCACAACTGCCTTGTGCCCTGCGCGTTTGAAGCTGCCGAGCCGTACATCACCTCTGCCATGCGCGCCGCGCATCTACTACCTGGATTCTTGGGTCCCTCAGCTAGCCACCAACCACCGCTGTGTGTCTTAAGCCGCCGAGCCGGTTCCTGCGGTGTGCGCGGCGCAATTCTGATTTCCTCAGGACCTCAACGTCTCAGCTTTCAGTGGTAATGAAAATTCCACAATTATTTCTTCTCTGGTAATGGAAATCGATGTTGAAAACCATTTGAATCCTGTGAGTTTTTTTTTTCATGACACACTTGCTGCTGACCACATTTGGAAAAAAATTATTAGATACACAAAAAATTATACTTTAAATTATGGTATTGTGGAGAAAAATTCTTAAGAAAAATCTCATTTTTTTGTTATATAGAATTTTCTCCCTCACTGGGCCTGGAATACCCAAGTTCCAATACGGGAGGACAACACTGCTTTGTAAATTATAGCCAACACCTGAAAAGGCCAAAAGTTTTCTTTCCGGTTCGGCAACGATACTCCCTCCGTCCCATTGCGTCGTTTTACGTTTTGAATTTTGTCCCACTCTGTGTGTCGTTCTCGCCTTCAGAAGCCGCAACCAAAATGTCTGCGCATGGAGTAAAAGCAAACAGTGGCCCCGCCCTGCTCAGCTGTCGCCCCGTCGTTTCACATCCCCACGGACAGCGGCGGCAGGGCCTGAGGCTGGCTCGGAGATGAATGACGGCTGAGACCTCTGACGAGGGCCATGGAAACGGCGACCCGGCCGAGCTCCCCAACGAGGGCCACGGCAATGGTGACCCGGCTGAGCTCCCTGATGAGGGCCACGGCAACGGCGACCAGCCCCTCTCTCGAAGTGATGGCGGTGGGCCAGTGAGAAGCAGCTTGACCAGGAGCATGGCGTCGTGGACGGCGACCCGGCGAGCACCTTCCGCTCATGTCCGACGAGAGCAAAGCCGACGAGCTTGTTCCTCTCATCCTCCCTCTCCCTCTCCAGCATCTCCACCACAAGGAGCAGCAGCTAGCAAGGGCGCTTGTACAGGCGCAGTGTTCTGGCTGGCTGGTGACGACGAGCAACAAAGGAGCAGCAGCCGTGACGGTGTGCAGCAAAAGCACGACAATGTTAGTAGCAGTGCGATGGCAGGGACGAAAGCGGAGCGAAGAACAAGAAAGCTGTAGTGTTCGATGGGTTGCATTAATGAGTGGTTGTAGAGTCAAAGTTTGCATGACGTTAGTTTTTCTGCTCGGCTCTAAAATAACATTTAAATTGGGAGAAAGGGGCAGTAAAAAAAAGAAAAATGAATGGGAAAAAAATTTAAGCATCCAATGAGTAAAGAGTGATCGAGGCGAGCTTGCTTCGTTGCCAAGTTTTCCTTCTCGATGCTTCGCCGCACCCACCGCACGGCTTACATCACGTGGCCCCGTTCCTGTCTACCTTCCCGCACCAAGCCCACAAATACCGAGGTCACTGACGTCCGGACTCACGCGGTAGAAGCCTGTGGACCGTGTGCGAGCGCACTAGAACCCCAAGATATTTTCCACCACCCCGCCGTCTATAAATAGCCGCATCGCCTCATTTCCCCGGGTCTCCTCCGGTCTCTCAATTTCCTTTCTTCCCACGACTTTTCTTGACCTTTTCTCGAACTCGACTCGGAAAGTGACATCACAAGCCGAAACCGTAGCGAACCCTAGAAACCCGGCCGCGATTTTTGGCGCGCCGATGACGGTGGATCAGAAGGCTGCGACGCCGTCGCGGATGCAGCAAGTCCAACCGCTGCAGCCCGGAAGGTGAGATCATTGTTCCGTGACCCGATTTCGTTTCGACGTTCTGTTTTTGGTTATTCTTGGGTGGTGATTAGGGTTCTGGGTGGGAAATCTTGTGGGGTTTGAGGATTGGGGTTCGGGGTGGTAAATCTTGTGGGATTTTAGATGTTAGGGTTTGGGGGCGGTCAATCTGGTGGGGAACTGGGCGGTTCCTTGGCTGTGGGTGTTCAATTTGGTGGTTATTCGACTGGTCCCTGGGATCGGGGTGGGGATTAGCGTTTGGCAATGTTCGATTTTGTTGGTTAAAATGGTGATTCTGAGATTCCTTGGTCAGATTGAACCATTGGATTGGGGTTTAGGAATCGAGTTGAGGTTCGATGTGAGACTGATTTTGTTGTGGAATTGGGGAAAGGTAGGTGGGTAATTGGAGATCCCTTGTGAATTGCTCCGCATGGTGGCTCTTAATGATAGGATAAAGTTCATGCTTTTGGCTCGACTGCTGTAAGAGCTAAACCGGTTTGTCACATCTTTTCTGGGATGTTAGGAGCATATATGAATGTGAATATTCTGGTGTTAGGAACGTTGTTCACGTAGTGTCAGCTATCAAGTGACAAGGGTATGAAGTGTCCTCCACAGAAACTGTACTATTTAGTTCACAGGACCTTACTTGTGGTGTTGATGACTGTGCTGCTGTATTATCTATGTGTCTTATTACTGTAATTTTGCCAGTTTGTTTAAACAATACCTGATACGTGTTATGTCTTTCTTGGTCTTGTCTTTGGGTATTCTAGAACATATGGAGCAGAGGATACTGTGGTGCATGATCCCTTGAGAAAAATAGGTATGGCTGCTTTGATCACACTTTAATTAGAAAATGCTGACTGCGATAAGTCCTGTCATGTTCGGCCCTGTAGAAACACAGAGCAAAAATGAGGGTTTGTGTTTCAGCAGGAGGCCGTGCTCTTCCCTCGAATGAGTACGTGCTCTCGGTCCACCAGAGACAGCAGGAAGATGCGCCACGAGTGGCCTCTGATATGTGGTGTGTTTACAGTTCTATATCTGGCTGTGCTCTGTTACCGAGCATCTGAGCTACGTCTAGCAATCTTCGACTCATGTTGTGTGCTTGGCAAGCGTTTGATTTTTTCCTTGGCTCTTCTTTTGTACTTATTTTCTGACTTCTAGCTGTATATGTTGCCGTTTGCATTCTGTGACTGTCTAACTCTATAGATGGCCTGCCAGTAGCCAAAAAGCTACCATTGCGTATATTGAGTAATGGTGTCTGTTACTCTGGAGATGATACTGCTGTAGGATGCCAGCAATTTGTCAGGGCAGTCAGATGGCAGATAATACCTTATTACAGTTAAAAGTAGGGAGTAAATAGCCCACAAGTATCAGTTTCTGTGAAGATGATTAGCCTGTAGGAATACCTGAATATGTTTCATTTTTGCTTTTTTAATGGGTGAAATAGTGTTTGTTCTTGTGGAGATGATAGGAGTGCTCTGTAATACGAGTATTGCTTCTCTTATCTTGTTTATTCTTTGTGCTTTTTAATTTGGAGTAATTACAGCAATGAACTAAATCTTACCTTTTGGATTTAGGAGAGTATTGCTTCTCTTATCTTGTTTATTCTTTGTGCTTTTTAATTCGGAGTAATTACAACAATGATCTAATTCATACCTTTTGGATTTAGCAGGAAGAAGCGACCACGCAGATCACGAGATGGGCCCAACTCTGTGACAGCTGTCATCCAGCGGTGGGCTCAGATCAACCAGGAGCTGGAGCATGATCCTGAGGCTGCAAAGAAACCAAGGAAAGCACCTGCAAAGGGCTCGAAGAAGGGATGTATGAAGGGAAAAGGTGGGCCTGAGAACACAGTATGTGGATTCCGTGGTGTGAGGCAGCGTACTTGGGGAAAGTGGGTTGCTGAAATTCGAGAGCCGAACCGGGCCAACAGACTCTGGCTAGGGACCTTCCCAACAGCAGAGGATGCAGCTAGGGCTTATGATGAGGCAGCCAGAGCAATGTATGGAGAATTGGCTCGTACTAACTTCCCCAGCCATGTGTCGACATCAACTCAGCTTGCTCCAGCACCTCTTGAAGTTGTGCAACCAGTCAGTGTATCATCCGAGTCCACAATGACATCGAATCACTCTGACATTGTGTCTTCAGACAAGCCTGATGCTTCTGATATTTCAAGTACAATGAATTCTGGAGCGGAGTCTTTGGGAACTATGCCATGTGAACCCAAGATTGAATCAGCCTCACTTGACCAGAGTGCTGATGGCCATCTGGTTCCTGAAGCTGGGTCAAGCAGTGCAGCTGATGAAGTCTTCGAACCCCTGGAGCCTATTGCCAATCTACCATTGGGTAATGAAGTGTTTGATATTGATGAAATGTTGAGCATGATGGAAGCTGACCCGCAGAATGAGGGCTCATGGAACACAACCAATGGGGGTGATGCTAGAGCTGGCCTGGAGCAACCCCCCTTTGTTGATGGCTTGGATGCAACTTTGCTAGAGAACATGCTCCAGTCAGAGCCAGAGCCGTGGCTGATGTCACAAGATACAGAAATGTATCTTGCAGGCTTCGAAAACCCTGATTTCTTCGAGGGTTCTGGTTTTCCTGAGAAGCTAAACTGAATTTTTCTATTGTTGGCCTGCCCCTAAACCTTCACCTGATGCGAAAAAGGTGGCTGACAGCCTCATCATTGTGGGTGAAGATCCAAAGGGGTTTGGGTTCCTTAGCGGCAGAACTTTAGTTTGAACTCCTGTGACTGTTATGAATTATAATTTTGAGTGTCCTTTGTTTTGTAGCGAGAATGGGACCAAAAATGGTGTAAATATTCCCTAGCTCGTAGAAAGAAGGAAGCGAAACGATCAGCCTTTTTTTTTTTTTTTGGTCAACGACTCGTTACTTTCCTTATTCTGTGCATTATATTAGTTGTGTGCTGCGGGGCAATAGCATCTTCTTATATCTCAATCAGCTCGATTTTTTGCCTTGAGGTTATGCGACGTCAACAGAGCACTTGACAGCCGTGTGATGACAGAAAGAAAAAAATCCTGGTCGCTAACAAAAGACCCCGCAAGGGGCCAGGTGAACAGGGTGGAAAAAAACTGTTTCTCGCCGGCCTCCGTCCTTCCTCCGGAGCACTTGAGTTCTTCCTTTCTAGATCTCCTTTTCCCCTTCATTCTCATCGAAGCTACCTGCATCCTCCATGGTCTTTGGCGAACACCATCGAACCCATGTTCACACGGACCAGCTCAACAAACTGAAATCATAGGCCCGGCAATCTAGCATCCACCATCCCTGCCAGCCAGAGAGCTGTAATTGAGACAGGAAGCTATTTGAGTTACTGTCGTCAGCGAGGTATTCGAGCTCCAGCGATCCCGTGAGCCCGAGCTCGTCCACAGCCATCATGAGTCCATCAGCAGCTCGTCGATGCGGAGCGCGTCCAGCCTAGCAACGAAATTTTTTTTCTTGTGTTCGAGAAGCTCGACGCCTACCCGGTTGCTTTTTTTTTTTTTTAATAATGGAATAAATTCTAGCCTGCACTTCAGAGAAGTTGTGGGCAATTATTACAGAAGGTTCATGTCGAGCTAGCTCACTCGAAAGAAATAACTTGAAACAAACAAAACAGATGACACACTAACAACGATTCTATGTCTAATATTCCAGCCATGGGATGCAAATATTTGCTTGGCAGCTATTTCCAACGATCGGCAAGCTTGTTGTATCATCTGTATGTCTTCTTCATGGTTTTCAAACTGACTCCACAGCCGAAGCCAATATGTGCCTCTGTGAAGAACCTGTATATAAGAAGATGAAATTTTGTTAAAGACAAGGTCATTCCTAATCAGCCAAATAGCCCAGCAGAATGCCGATGCTCCAACTAGAATATGTCTTCTAAGTTTGCTACTGAATTCATTCAGCCATTCATTGAATAAATGATGTGTATTTTGAGGTGGTTTTAGACCAGTAGAAATCTGAATCAAGCCCCAAAGAAATCTAGCATTATGACAGTCAAACAGAGATGCTGAATTGTTTCGTCTGCCATGCAGAAACGACATCTCTTGCTTCCCGTCCAATTTCATTTTGCCAAATTGTCTTTGGTTAGAATCACCCCTTTATGTACATACCACATAAATATATTTATCTTTAAAGGCATTTTTAATTTCCATATATTCTTATTCCTCTCTATATGTCCATTACTTATCAATGCATCATACATAGACTTTACTGAAAATAATCCATTTTGATGCAAATTCCATTGAAAATTGTCAGGGTTACTACTTAATTGTATTTCTGCAACCCTGCCAACTAAGTGATGCCAAAGTGTTAGGTTCTGTCCCACTAGAGCTCTTCTAAAAGATATCCTCAGTGGTACTGTACTAAATACATTGGCTACAAAATCATTTTTCCTTCTTACCAAATTATATAGAGAGGGATATTGTTTTTGGAATGATTCTCTCCCCAGCCAAGTATCTTCCCAAAATCGAATATTTTTCCCATCTTTTATAATAAAGGATCCATAATTGAGAAAGGTATCTTTGACTTTCATAACCCCAGTCCAGAACTGTGAAGCCCCAGCTTTATGTGATATCTTACCAATAGTTTGATCCTTAACGTATTTATTCTTTAGTAAAGTTTGCCACATCCCCTCTTCATTAATTAATCTAAAGAGCCATTTACTTAGCAGACATTTATTCTGAACATCTATGTTTACAGTTCCTAACCGTCCTTGGTCTTTAGGTTGACAAACAATATCCCATTTTGTTAATCTATATTTCTTTTTTTCACTGTCACTCTGCCAGAAAAATCTTGATCTGTAATACTCAATTTTCTCCAGAACTCCCCTTGGAACTTCAAAGAAAGAAAGCATGAACAGAGTAAGATTAGTCAGAACAGAATTGATTAATGTAAGTCTCCCTCCAGTTGATAGATGTTCCCCTTTCCAACTGCTAAGTTTCTTCTCAATTCTCTCCTCTATTGTTTTCCAGTCATTGTTTCTCAATTTCTTATAATGTATTGGAATTCCTAGGTATCTAAAAGGGAATTTACCCTGTTGGCATCCAAAAATATAAGAATATTCCTCTTCAAATTCTCTTGCTTCTCCAAAACACAATATTTCACTCTTATGGTAATTTATTTTCAAACCAGACCATTTCTCAAAGGCACTAAGAATTAATTTCAAGTTCCTTGCCTGGTTTAAATTATGATCCATAAAGAGAATGGTGTCATCAGCATATTGCATAATGGAAAGACCTTCCTCAACTAAATGAGGGACTATTCCTGTTATTTGACTCAATGCTCTAACTCTTTTAATAAGTACTGCCAACATATCAGCCACTATGTTAAAAAGAATTGGTGACAAAGGGTCACCCTGTTTTACCCCTTTCTTTGTTTGGAAATTTGTTCCAATTTGGTCATTAATCTTAATTCCAACATTCCCCCCTTGGACAAAAGAAGATATCCAGCTACACCAAGTAGATGAAAATCCTTTCATCCTTGCTTTTTCAAAATCAATTTTCAAAATCACCCCATTCAATATTTTCCTGTGTAACTTGTGTATTGTTTCATGTAATATAACTACTCCCTCCATTATATTCCGGCCAGGTAGAAAGGCAGTTTGTGTTGGACTAATGACTTTCTTCGCGACTTCCATGATCCTGTTTGTTGCTACTTTCGTGAAGATTTTGAAACTTACATTTAAAAGACATATGGGTCTGTATTGTTGGATTTTCACTGCATCACTACACTTGGGTAGTAAGATTATTGTTCCAAAATTTAGTCTATGTAAAGGTAAGTTCCCTTTATGAAACTCTTCAAAAAGAGCTAACAGGTCTATCTTAATAAAGTCCCAATATGCCTGATAGAATTCAATAGGAATCCATCTGGACCTGGTGATTTATTATGTTCCATATTAAAAATGGCATCATGAATTTTCTTCTCAGTGAAAGGCTCAATTAGTAGTTCATTTTCCAATACTGACACCTGAGGAATATCAGTAACATGGTTTTCATCCAGGGATATTGTAGTTCCCATCGGTGGACCAAAAAGACCCATATAGTATGAAGTAACATACTTTTTAAGGTTTTCCTCCCTCTCAATTATTTGATCCTCATTCTGTAATTGGAAAATTCTGCTTTTCCTGTGCCTTCCATTTGCTATAAGTTGAAAATATTTTGTATTAGAGTCACCTTCCAGCAACTCCTTAACCTTGGCTCTTTGATACCATTTTATTTCTTCTTCCCTAAGAAGGTGTGCTAACCTTTCATTCTGCTCATGTTTCAAATTCAATTCAAATTGGGCTAAAGGTGTACTTTCTGCCTTTTTGTCTAGGTTGTCCAGAATATCCAAAATATATTTCTTTTCTTTCTTATATTGCCCACTAACATTTTTAGCCCACCCTCTTAGATGTTGTCTTACCCTTCGGATTTTTGTTTGCCAAACATCCATAGGAGTACCATTTACACCTGAGGTTGACCAAATATTTTTTATCATATCAAGAAATCCTTCTCTCAACAACCACCCCAACTCAAATTTAAATAGAGGTTGACTATACTTAGTGTCCCCTGTAATCAAAAGGAGAGGGGTATGGTCTGAGATTTCTCTGTTAAGGGCCTGAACCGTAGTTAATGGAAATCTGCCGTCCCATTCAATACTCATCAATATTCTATCCAGTTTTTCAAATGTTTGGTTTGGTAAATTATTTGCCCAAGTTTATTTTCTTCCTATCAATTCAAGTTCTCTAAGATTGAGCCCATCAATCACAGCATTAAAAAGAAAAGGCCATCTAGCTTCAAAATGGTCATTATTTTTCTCCGAGGGTTTCCTCAAAATATTGAAATCACCACCTATCAAAATAGGTAAAGTCTCATTACTGCAAACTTGGACTAACTCCACTAGGAAGTTTTCCTTTAAATGAGTCTGAGCTGGGCCATAAACAGCTACCAGTGACCACTTAAAGTTATCAATCTTGTTTAGCAGTTTGAATTTAACAAAAAACTCCCCCTCTAGAATGCTACCTATATAAAAAATCTGGAGATCAATACCTAGTAAAATTCCTCTAGATCTACCCATTGTATGCCATAAGAAATCTCTCCCAGCCACTAAATTTTTTAGGAATCTGGGCCCGAATTCTTTTCTCCCGGTCTCAGAAATAGCAATAAAGTTGAGGTTCTGCTCTTTTGTTAAGTCAGAAATGAACTTGTGCTTTTTTGGGTCTTTGAACCCATTACTATTCCAAAAAATCCCTTTCATCTCTTAACCTGGTTCTTTTTCTTATTCTTCTTTTTCTTTTGTACCTTGGTGATGTTTCTTTTACTGGAATAATTTTGCCATCTTGTTGATAAGCATTATCCAGTTCTATCACCTCCTCCAAAACATTACTACAAAGAGAGTCTAACAACACTCTATCTACTTTTTCTTCTTGTTGTGCAACTTTTTCTTCTTCCTCAAAAACAGAAGAGTTTAAGTCCCTATGTGTTGACTTCATCTCTACCAATCTTTCCGCCTCTACCTTTTTTAGTTCCTTAACAGTATATACCATCTCCTCACTATTCCTACAAAGAGTAAAGCCAACACTCTTCAGAGAATCAATAATAAACTCATCAGGCATATGTACAAAAGAAAGTTCAGAGCTCAGTTTGGTACCTCAAGGCAGTTCTAGATTCCTGGCAGCTTTGATTTTATCTCCACGTTTCAGAGTATGCTGATCACTTGAATTCGCCCTTCTCTTCGACGCAACGGTGAAGATATTTCAGGTATTGCTGCTAATTCTTTTTGCCGACACCATCTGTTTAGTTGGTTCAACATCAGAAATCTCCTCACCATGTTCTGTCTCCATCGTCCCTGTATCTTCTTCCATGTCCACTTCAAGTGCTTCCTTCAGCCTTTCCAAGTGAGCCTCTTCATCCTCTGATTCCTCTCCCAAACTGTCCCAATTTGTCATCAACATCTGCCATTCCTGGAACTGTCAGCCTAACAACAGTTCTTTGCTGCCCATGTTCAGTGACCTTGCTGTTGCCCAAGTGCTGTTGTGTGTTACTATTCTCCTGATTATGATCCATATCTTGATCATCATTGTTACTGTCCATATCCATGGGCATTGGATTATCTTGAAAATTCGCTGGTTCCACCCTGAAATGTAGCTCATACATATTCTCTCCAATGATTACATCAACTGATCTTGGTATTGACTCAGGGTGTAATACCATCACTTGGATTCGTGCTATGCCATGTTCTCTTGAAAACAGCATATCCACATCCTTAGTAACTCCCAAGATTGATCCCAATGCCAATAGGACAATGAATTCACATAATTCTTTTGGAAGACCTGAACACTGAATCCATACCTTGGGCAACACATATTTGATTCCATTAGCAGGATTACGCTCTTCTATTAACAGTTTTGCCTTGAAGTTCTTTGCCTGCACAATGCCCCATTCCACAAATCTATGGAGTTCTAGCATAGATGGAAAAATGGTATGATAAGTATGATAGTTGACTTCTTGAATTGACCATCTTCATCTGCCAGGAATGAGTCGTTCCACCTCACTTAGCACTTGCTCTGCTGTCAGGGCCCCCTCTATCACTTTTATGGTTGCAGTAGGAGTGGCAACTTTAGCTTTGATAACAGCTGAGTGTGGAATATAAAAGAAACCCAGTCCAGGTGTTGTATATCCACATGGGGTAGCAAAATTTTTTTGAGCCACCTAATATTGATGACACCTGAGCTTAGTATGTTCTTTACTGGAACATATCTCACAAAACAGCTCTTTCTGACATTCCTGCATCACATGGCCCTTTGTAAGACATCTATAGCAGTATGGTGGTTTGTTGCCTCCTGTGGCACCTCTTAATGCCCCCTGCTCTGAAGATTCAGCTACATCCGGACTCACCAACTTTTTGATTGCCCCCATCAGCACCTTGATCCTGTGGGTTTGTGTCTTTCTGCATCTGCTCCCCCAGACCTTTATCCTGCCCTGTGATGGCAGCCAAAGCTTGTTGGAGTATCTCTGCTGCTTGAGCTGGTAGTATGGATGCATTGTTCGTGGTATTCTTAACCTCATTTGTTATGGATGCTTGGCCATTGTGGGGTACAGAAGATTATCCTGAAGAGGGATAGTCTTGTGCCCAGACGCCCCATCTGATATCATGCCTCTATCTGGTTGAACCCCTGCCAGTCCACCACGATGAAAGCTATTCTGCCCCCTGCCAAAGAAACCTCTACCACCACCCCTACCACTATGAAATCCACGACCACCAGGACCATTATGAAAACCTCTTCCTTGGAACCTTCCTCGGTTTTAGGCATTCATCTGGTTATTCCCTCTGATACCCCTCGGAAAGAACCCCTGAAAGTGGCAGCACCACGCTGCGCATTTGGGCTAGCGCCACCTTCTTCCATCCCTCTCTTCACAACCTCAACGTAAGAGCTTCTGATCTGTGGCGGCGTGAAAGAAGATGACGAACTAGGTTTTTGTTGCCAACTCCCAGTCCTAGAAAACAGGGCGATCAATCCTGGTGGTGGTTTATATGGTATATCAAGCTCTGGCTGGCCCACACTTCTGTTATTAGGCCCTAAAATCTCTCCATGATTTGTTGTATTCAAATTCGAAATTGAATTCACCATTCCCGTAAATGAAGTTGGAATCCCGCAATCAACGGATCCACTTGTTGTCACTCTCATCACCGGCGATTTTTGGCAGTGGGCAGAAGACTGCACCCGGGGTGGATGAATTTCTTTCAAAGTCAACAACTGTGAAGAATGATTCTGGGAAGAAAAGGGCTTATGCTTAGTCATCTTGACTTTCGCTGCAGCAATCGCATCCCCAATGGTACGTGGAGGTGAAATGCGAGGCGGAGGTAAGGGACCACGCCAAGGTTTGACGCTTCCCTGACGCTTCTGAACCAGAGCTTCGATGATGCGATATGAGACTGAACCTTCCGCAAGATGAGAGCAATTGCTTGCTTTCCCTGGAGTAACCAGTTCATCCTCTGCAGCCTTAATTTCCTCCAACGTGAAACCAACCTCTTTCGCTTCACGGATAATATCTGAACTGGTTAGATTCACATTCATTACCAGACTCTGAATCTTCACTTGCAGAATCAGATAGAGCCCAAAATTTCGATCCTTTCCATTGGACAGTGGTAGCACTATCAGGCTCCACTCCATGAATATGCGGACGAATTTTTTATGTTGTGGCAATTGCAATTTCAGTCGATCTCGCCATATGCTCTTGATCCAAAATGCGATTGGCAGCATCTCTGTCTTCTGCCTCGCTGTCTTCCCCATCACTGGCCATCGAATTTGTAGCAAGAGTGAGGCGTCTAACACGCACACGCCCTTTCATCTCCGGCTAGATCCAGGAAGCCATAACGGCGGACCACCAAACCTCAACTCACCCACAAAAGAATCGAAAGAACTGAACTTACCTCTTCCAATGCGAGCTTTGACGACGGAAGCCTGCGACCTTCACATTAGGAACCGCGGAAGAAGCGACGGCGGCGTCGGCGGAGTGGGAAAGGGGGCGACAGCGGCGGCGGCGAAGTGGGGCGACGGTGGCGGCGGTTTAGCGAGTGATCAGGGTTGCTTTATTGGAACACAAATATTCCATGAGGGCATATGGCTCATCAGACTTGGGAGAGGGAGCGCGCGCATGCTAGGAAGCTATCAGAGTCCCAAGAAGAATCTCCTCTCCTCTTATGCTTCTTTTATTGTAGTTTTTTTTCTCCATTGCTTTCAGTTTGTACTCCCGTTTCTGCAAAGCTTCTTTGTTCTTGATGATTTTTTTCTTCTCTTCAATCAACTGCAGGAATTTCTCGGCATACATCCCAAAAAATCAGATAACTCTAAACTTGTAGGGCCACGAAATGATACAAGAAAGTGCACCCCTTCAACCAACTCTTATCTGTTCCAAACTCCGCTACTTCATATCACATTAAATAAGATCTAAGATAAAGCAAGTTAAATATATTAAACGTTTCAGAAGCAGGTGCATTACCAAGCTATAGCAGTATACTAACCCTATATTTTTTTTATAGAATGAAATTATAGTGTACTTTCATACCTCCAGCGCAGATTCAAAACGAAAAATTATCTGGTGGAGGTTGAGTAGATTGGATATAGGAGTATTTACTTTCATTGAAACAATTACTCCCATGATGGAGGTTGAGTAGATTGGATATAGGAGTATTTACTTTCATTGAAACAATTACTCCCTCAGTT
>BCLH01000488.1:86529-115447 GCA_001602315.1 Zoysia pacifica | reverse complement strand
GGCGTCGAGCCTCAGGAGCCCAGAGCTGGCGCGCACGGAGGTCGTCGAGGAGGTCGCACTCCCAGCCCCCGAGGTCCGGGCCGGGACGGAGAAGCCCACGGGGTCGGACACCGCGGAGGCTTGCCCGGAGGTGGCGGTCGAGGGCCCGGGCGGGGAGATCGCCTAGGGCGAGGAGTTTGAGGAGGGGGCCGTCCGTGGCTCCTTGACTGCCACAGGGGGTCGGGCGGCGGTCGAAGAGAAGGCGGACTCCTCCTTTGCGCCTAACGCTGGAGAGGCCGAGGGGACGGGACTACTGACGTCGTCATCTACGACGGTGCCTCCCGAAGGCGCGGTGGCCCTGGCGACTTCTGCTGCGCCCGCCGTTGAGCGCAGCCTGAGAGAGACGGCTCTCGGCAAGATGCCGGAGATCGTCGGGGCGTCGGGTTCCGCGGCTCCGGCTAGCGACACCGAGTTTGCCAGCGGGCCGCGAGAGCTGATGGCGCCGACCGCCGCCTGGACTATCCCCAAGAGGGGGTCTCTTCCACTTGAAGGGGCGGCCGACGGGTTCAGCTATCTCATGGACCGTGTGGGCGGCGCCTGGGCGCTAAACATGAGGATAGCCGCTGGCCTCCGTCTACTGCTGGGGGTCGTCGAGGAGGTCGACGCCATTTTTGACGAGGCGCACATCATCGAGTGCCGGGTGAGTCTTCGGACTTCGTGTTTTTCGTTTCTGATTCCCGTAGTCTTCGGGCTGACAGTCCCTTCGCAGGACAACCTCCACATGGCCCTGGGTCAGCCCCCACGTGGATTCGCCGCCCAGTCCGAGGTCGACGCCTTGCGGGAGTAGCTAGCGAAGGCCCGGGTCGGGTCCGAGGACATGGTGGCCGACCTGTAGTCCCAGCTCCACGCTACTCGAGAGTCAGCGCGCGTCGCACTCGAGGAGGCCAGCAAGGCGCGCGCGGAGGCGGTGGCCTCCGACGCCTGGGCTAGCCGGGTCACGGCGGCCCTCGAGCAGGCCAACCGCACGGTCGTCGGAAAGTCGAGTCGTGTTCGTCCGACTTCGGGGTCAGAATTTACCTTGCGATGTTGCAGGGCTTCGTCGTCAAGCCGTCGAGCACGACACCGAGATGCGGCGCCTGGGGCTCCATCAGCACGCGAAGGGGGCCCGCTTGACCTTGGAGCAGACAGTCCACGTTGTCAAGGAGGAGCGTGAAGGTGCCTTCGAGTAGGTCGACCTCCTGAAGTCGGAGCGGATCGTGCTCCAGTTCGAGGTCGAGTAGGCGACGGCGGAGCTCGAGCGGGTTCGCTAGGAGGCCACTGGAGTCCACGAGGAGCTCTCGGCGGCCCAGGTCCGGAACGAGCGGCTTCAAAAAAGCCTAGACCGGGCGGGGCAGGCCGCCGAGGCGGTCGAAAAGGAACGAGACGGTAAGGGTGGACCCCTTTTGACTTGGCTTCAAAGCTCGGAATTGTTTTTCTGACAGTCTTGAGCGCAGGCTTGGCGAGCGAAGTTCAAACCTTGAGGTTGGTGGGTTTGGATCTTCTGAGGAAGTTGTACTCCGACGTGTCGAACTCTGTCCCGGCGGAGGTCCTCACGCTCGCCTTGCATTAGCTTTCGGAGGTCGTCGCCGACGTCGCCATGAGGGCATTGGAGGACGGGTCCACGACAGCCCTGGCCCTGGCCCGCTCCCATTATCTAGATGCGGACTTCGGCAGGGTCGTCAAGGGCTTCGCATCCGGCTACTCGGACGAGCAATTGGATGTGTTCTCGGTGGAGATGCTGAAGCTTGGGACGAAGGCTGTCGCCGACTTCAAGACGGACAACTTCTTGCCCGAGCGGTTTAGCTCGTTCCCCTTTGTATAGAGTTAGGTTTGTAAAAAGCGTCGTGTAATGAAAGATATCGATTGAGAAATCATCATTAAACAAATTCGAGTTTCCGACCCCTCTTCACTCCTTGCGACTTTTTCATGCTCCGCTGGGCATCAATCAAACGAATGGGTCGAGTATAGCTCGTAGGGTCGGGTGTCGGGCCCGATACAGCCGTAGAGCGTCATCGGCTCTTGATCGTTGATAGTATAGCCGCGGGGAGGATTCGAAAAACGTGCACAAAGTTTATCGTGCTCAAGGATCACCTGCGATCTCAACGCGGGACGGGGTCCGACCTCGAAGAAACAAAACGGGGATCCGACCCTAGAGAAAACAAAGCGAGGATCCGACCCAGGAGAAAACAAAGCGTAGTGCAGACTCAAGTTTTCGACCCCTTTCGCTGCTTGTGGCTGCTTTTTCGCGTCCCATTGGGCGTCAATCACACGAACGGGTCGAGCATAGCTCGTAGGGTCAGGTGTCAGACCCGATACAGCCGTAGAGCGTCATTGGCTCCCGATCGTTGATAGTGTAGCCGCGAGGAGACTTTGAACGAAAAACGTGCGCGAAGGCTATCGTTCGGGGTCGCCTGCGAGCTCGGCGTGGGCCAGGGAACAGACCCCGAGGAAACAAAACGAAGTGCGAGGCAGCGAAAAAATGAGATGAGGAGCAGTGCTTCGGCACGAAAAATCGAAAAGAGACGAGCGAGGTCGGACGTTTCGACGCTCGAGAGGATGGAGGTAAGTAGCCCCCGGGTGCGGGGTGTGGCCGAGACGGCCACGGTTCGCAACCCAAAACGACAAGCGGGGGTAAATTGCAAGAACTTAGCTGTTTTTATTAGGTGTAGAACCTTCGAAGGCTCTCGATGTTCCATACATTCTCGAGCTCTTGGCCATCTTCAGTCGCTAGCTTGTAAGCACCGAGCCTCAAGACACGCTTGATTACAAAGGGTCCCTCCCTGGGGGCGACAACTTGTGCTAGTCGGCTCTCGTTTGCACCCTTCTCAGCACCAGATCTCCCACGTTTAGCGCCCGACCCTTGACGCACCGAGCGTGCAGTAGTTGTAGTTTTTACTGATACTTGGCAGATCGTAGGAGGGCGACTTCACGCGCCTCTTGCAGTTGGTCGAGAGCGTCTTGCTACGCGTTCCGCGACCTTTCCTCATCGTAGGCTCGGACTCGCGGAGAGTCGTAGTTGAGATCGGACGGCAGCATCGCTTCTGCTCCGAACGTCATGAAGAACGGTGTGAACCTAGTGGTTCTGTTGGGGGTTGTTCGCAGACACCAAATGACTGACAGGAGTTCGCTCACCCATCGTCCGGCCGCCTGCCTAACGGAGTCATAAATCCGCGGCTTCAGCCCTTGAAGTATCATTCCGTTGGCCCGCTAAACCTGCCCATTCGTCCTTGGGTGCGCTATAGAAGCGAAGTCCAAACGAACGTGGTACTCGTCGCAGAATTCCCAGAATTGTCGGTCGGTGAATTGCGCCCCATTGTCGGTGATGATGGAGTTCGGAACCCCAAACCGACAGATGATGTTGCGGATGAAACCGACCGCCTGGGTTGAAGTGATCTTGCGCACCGGCTCGACCTCGATCCACTTGGTGAACTTGTCCACGACGACAAAAGGATGGGTGAAACCGTCGTGTGCCTTCTTAAACGGTCCGAGGATGTCGAGTCCCCAGACAGCAAAGGGCCAGGCGATCAGAATCGTCTGGAGCTCTTGGGCTGACAGGTGCGTCTGCCAGGCGTAGAACTGGCAACTTTGGCAGGTTCGAACTAGCTTTTCAGCGTCGATCACTGCCGTCGGCCAGTAGAAGCCTTGGCGAAAGGCCTTGCCGACTAGGGTTCTGGGTCCGACGTGGTGACCGCATATGTCCGAGTGGATATTGTCGAGCAGGTGCATGCCCTCCTCTTGAGGGATGCAGCGCTGCAGTACACCACTCGTGCTTCGTTTGTAGAGCTCGCCGTCTGAAATGACGTAGGCCTTGGCTTGACGTGCGACCTCCTGGCTTCGTTGATGTCGGTCGAAAGAGTGCCGTCTTGAAGGTAAGCGAAGTTATCACGGGACCAGTCGGGGGCGACGGCCATCACCTTCGCCCCCGGATCTGGGGTCGGAGGAAAACGCAGTTGGGGATCGACTCACGCTCCGAGCCCAACCTAGCGAGGGCGTCGGCGGCCTCGTTGTCCCGATGTAGAACGTGCTGGTGTTCGAGCCCATCGAACTTGTCTTCGAGTTTGTGAACCTCTTGACAGTAGACCTCCATCTTCGGATCTCGACAGCTGGAGGTCTTCATGACCTGATTGACGACCAGCTCGAAATCGCCCTTGATGTAGAGCCGCTGAACACCGAGGGTGATGGCCATTCGTAGGCCGTTGAGCAGTGCCTCGTACTCGGCCGCGTTGTTGGAGGCGCGAAACTGCAACTACAGAACGTAGTAAAACTTGTCTCCCCTTGGGGAGATTAGGACGACTCTGGCCCCCGCGCCCTTGAGCATGCAGGATCCATCGAAGTACATCGTCCAGTACTCGATCCTGTTGGGGGTCGACGGTTCCTAAGCCTTGGTCCACTCGGCGACGAAGTCGGCTAGGGTCTGAGACTTAATGGCCTGCCGAGGGATGAAGGCGACATCGAGCCCCATAAGCTCTACGGCCCACGTGGTGATGCGCCCGACCGTGTCTTTGCCACTGACGATCTCCCCGAGTGGGAAGCCGGTGACCACTTGGACTGAGTGGCTCATGAAGTAGTGCCATAGCTTGCGGCTAGTGATGAGAACGACATAGATCAACTTCTCCACCTGGGTGTACCGAGTCTTGGCATCGGCCAGCACTTCGCTGATGAAGTAGACAGATCGCTTAACAGATAGAGCCCGACCCTCTTCGCTTCGTTTGACGATGAGGACGGTGCTGACGACTTTGAAAGTCACCGCAATGTAGAGGAGAAGGGTCTCTCCTAGGGTCAGGGACGTAAGGATCTGCGGCGATGAGAGCAGGGTCTTGAGCCGTTTGAAGGCTTCCTGGGCCTTCGTGGTCCAGGTGAACCGCTCTGCTTTTCGTAGCAGCCGGTAGAAAGACATCGCCTTTTCCCCGAGCCTCAAGATGAAGCGACTGAGGGCCGCCAGGCACCCAGTTAGCCTCTGGACACCCTTGACGTTGCTGATGGGCCCGAGGTTGAGGACGGCGGAGATTTTCTCGTGGTTCTCTTCAATCCCCGTTTGGAGATGACGAAGCCAAGTAGTTTGCCCGAGGGCACCCTAAAAATGCATTTTTCAGGATTCAACTTAATTCGATAGCGCTGGAGGTTCGCGAATGTTTCCTCTAGATCTTAGACGAGGTTGAAGGCCCGCCGAGTCTTGATGACGATGTCGTCGACGTAGACCTCCAAATTCCAACCCAGCTGGTCGTGAAAACACTTCTGCATGCAGCGCTGGAACATGGCGCCAGCATTCTTGAGCCTGATTGGCATCGTGACGTAGCAGAAAGATCCGAAGGGTGTAATGAAGGACGTGGTCGTCCGATCGGACTCACACATGGAAATCTGGTGATACCCAAAGTACGCATCGAGGAAGCAGAGGGTTTTGCACCTGGCGGTTGAGTCCACCACTTGATCTATGCGCGGGAGAAGGAAGGAGTCCTTTGGGCAGGCCTTGTTGAGACTTGTGTAGTCAACGCACATCCACCATTGCCCAGTCTTCTTTTTGACCATTACAGGGATGGCCAACCACTCGGGGTGGTAGACCTCTAAGAGCTTCGTCAATTCTTCCCCAATGGCCCAGTGCTTTTTGTCGTCGAAACACCGGAGTCGTTGCTTGACGGGCCTGGAGCCCGGGATGACATCAAGCGAGTGCTCGCGCGACTTCTCTCGGGATGCCGGGCATGTCCGAGGGTGCCCAGGCGAATATGTCTCGATTCTGAATCAGGAAGTCGACGAGCGCGCTTTTCTATTCGCAGGAGAGCGCTGTTCTGACCCTAGCCTTCTTGGAAGAGTCGGCGGGGTCAAGAGCCACCTCCTTGGAGTCGTCGGTGGGATTGAAAGAGGTCGAAGACGAGGCCTTGGAGTCGAGAGTCGAGGCTGACCCCTTGGTCCTGTGGATCTCGTCTAGCTGGGCTGAGCCAGAACGGCCAGCTCGAAGCTTTCCTGCTCGCACGCGAGGGCATGCTGGAAGCGCGACGAGACTGTGATGACGCCCTTCGGCCCGGGCATCTTCAGCTTAAGGTAGACGTAGTTGGGGATGACCATGAACTTCACATAGCATAGCCGGCCCAAGATGGCGTGGTAGACTTCGGTGAAGTTGACCACCTCGAAGGTGAGCGATTCGGTCTGAAAGTTGCTCCGGTCACCGAATGTGACTGGGAGCGTAATCTGCCCGAGGGGCATTGCGTAGCCCCGGGATGACTCCATGGAACGGAGCGTGGCTCGGTGGAGGTCAGCCTCCGTCAGCTTCATTGCCCTGAAGGCGTCGACGTAGAGGATATTGAGGGCGCTCCCTCCATCCATGAACTCCTTCGATAGGCATATGGAGCCGACGATGGGGTCAAGCACCAGCGGGAGGCACCCGGGTTGTGGAACGTGGTCGGGGTGGTCAGCCCGGTCGAAGATGATCGGGGTCTCGGACCACTTGAGGTAGCGGGGGACCGCGGAGTCGGTCACGTTGACCTCCCGCCAGGTCCTCTTTTGCCGACGGCGGGATTCGCCGTAGGCCGCGGGGCAGCCAAAGATCATGAGGTAGTCGTCTGGCTCGGGGAAGGCTGCGTCGGTGTCGTCCTCGACTCCTTTGGCTTGGGGGTCGGCCTTGGCCGCCGAGGAGTCGGGTTGGAAACCGCTCTTGAAGAACCTCCTTGACAGGTGGCAATTTCGGAGGGTATGCGTGACGGGCACGGAGTGGTTGGGCAGGGCCGGTCAAGCATTTTCTCGAAGTGGCCGTCGTGATTAGCCGGCTTCTTGGTCGGGGGTCGGGCCGCCCGATCGGTCGGCAGGGGCCACGAAGTCGTAGTCGTGGCGTCGGCCCTTCCCCTTCTTGCAGCTCGAACTACCGCCGCCTCGCTCGTTGCGGCGGTCGGCATGCCGGTCGGGGGGTCGATCACCCCGACGGTCGGCCCCGGACCTCTCGTCTTTCGCCCGGCTTTGGTCGAAGTTAGCTTGCATGGCCTCCTCCTCGGTGGCGAAGGTCGTGGCGATGTCGAGGAGGTCCCGGGCCGTCCGAGGGTTCCTACGGCCCAACTTGTGGACGAGCGCCTTGGACGTCGTCTCGCAGGTGAAGGCGTTGATGACGTCGGCGTCGCTGACGTCAGACAGCTCGTTGCGCTTTCGCGAGAAGCGTTGGATGTAGTCTCGGAGCGACTCGCCAGGCCTCTGCTTGCAGTTTTTGAGGTCCCAGGAATTACCTGAGCGCGTGTAGGTCCCCTGAAAGTTGTCGATGAAGATGCGACGCAGGTCGCTCCAGTCCTGAATGCTGCCCTCGAGGAGGTGCTCGAGCCATCCTCGGGCCGAGTCGGTGAGGAAGAGCAGCAGGTACTGGATGGAGAACAGGTCATCTACTCCTCCGATCCTGCAAGTGAGGCGGTAGTCTTCGAGCCAGTGAACGGGGTTTGTTTCCCCGTTGTAGCGGCCGATGGTGGTCGGGGCGCGAAATCTTTGCATGAATTTCGCATGCCGTATGAGCGATCCGAACGCTTTGGGCTCTTGGAGTCGAAGGAGCGGTGCCAGTAGTAGCGGTCAAAGGAGCGCCTCCGCCGAGACTCGGCACGAACCTCACTCCTTGCCTGTTGTCGGGCGTCAATGGTGCCACGGACGTCGCGGTCGGGGCCGTGTCGCGGGAGGACCGACCCCGCGTGATGTCGAGGGTTTCGTTCCTCGACTCGGCTGTCGTGCGTCGAGCTTCGCCGATCATGGGATCGGCGGTTGCTTCGTGTCTCTGACTGCTGGGGTCGGAGGGACGCTTCTGGTTGTCGAAGCGCACTGCCGAGGTAGAAGCGCATGCGATCGTACACTTCTCTCAGCGTCGGGTCCTCGGGAGCGGCGGTCTCCCCTGGGCCCGAGCTGCGTTGCTGGGTCCAGCTATAGCCTTGCTCGAGGCTCGGGGCTGCCGATTCGTCTCGGGGGCGGCCAGGCCTGGCCAGCGGCGTCCTCCGCGGGACACGGGGACGGGTTGGCGCTGGCGTGTTGCCAGGAGTCACCGGTTCCACACTCTTAGGGGCGTGGAGAGTGAAGCACTCCCTCGAAGGGTCGTGCCCCAGAACGACATGGTTCCTCCGGCACTGCGTAGCGTGCTTCTTGCACGGAGCCTGATGGCGCAGCTCGCCGCCTTCATTGGCGACGAAGTTTAGGCTTTCGAAGCAAAAGGCCTGTCCAGAGGCGAAAGTGAGGACTCGCCACGACCGGCCATTTCCGGTGATGGCGACCGTGAAGCCCTCGAAGTGAAGGTGGGAGACCGAAGTGTCTCCCATGACGGCAAAGAAGGAAGTCATCGAAGAAGTGAAGCGAGCGCACACCAAGAGAATCCCCCCTACCTGGCGCGCTAACTGTCGGTGTTCTGACCATCGACACAGTACGAAATACGATCGTGGGGGTGGTGTGCCTTCGTATTCGATGTGGCCTAGTCCATGGAAAACTCAAGGGGATTTTTACCTGGTTCAGGCCACCTCGTACGGTGTAATACCCTACGTCCAGGGGGTGGTTTATCTCGATGAGAGAGTACAAGGGTCGGATCCTCTCTTCGAAAGATGGTCCGGTGCCTAGATCATGGGTGCTTGATGTACGTACTCGTGGGGTTGCTTGCGCGTGAACGGATATGCACAAGAGCTCTGGGCTTTTCTCTGTGTTCGTCATTCTATCGCTACACGGGCCCCCCCTTTATATAGGGCGGTCCGGAGTTACAAAATGGTGAGCCCTACGAGGTTCTGCTGCCTTGCTGACAGGTAGGTCCTCCACTGGCGTCGTCATCATTCGTTACGCCCATGCACGGGTGTGGCCCGTCGCGTCGCATGCAGCGACGGGTACTGTAGTGCCTGTCCGGTGCTGTAGTGTCAGCCACAGTGCCCCCGGGTCCTGTTCGTTGACTGTCGCGGCCCGTCTGGCTCTGCGGCTTCAGCTAGAGTGTCGTCGGGTCTCAGAGGTCGGCGTCGCCGTGCATCTTAGCGCAGCTAAGACTTGTCTTTCGTAGACCGTCGCCTCGGGGTCTTGGCCCACGCGTACGAGTACGGGTCGTCAGGTACCCGGGGCACATGATCCCGACAAGAAGAGTCTTGGATATTTATACTGCAGGATGTGATCATTCCAAAGATCAAGCCAGAACAAGCCTGTAGAACCATCTCCCACTTTACAATGAGCAATTCCTCTGAAAAGATCACAAAGTTTCAGGATATCTCTCCCCCAAAAGGAAAATATAACACTTTTCCTTTACACAAATATTTTGTCCCCTAACTGAAATTCAGTATACTATGCATGGTTTCTAAGTTGGTAAAGAAAGTGTGGTGACTCACCCCCTTCCAAACTACTAGGCATGTGGAGGGGGGTGAACCAACGGCATACCAATCTAAGAAACAATAGTACAGCATCATGGAAGAGGAAATAAAAGGACAAGGCAAAACAATGGGAGGAAATTAGAAGGGGGAGGCCCAGTCCACCAACCAGCCATATACCCTTTTATCTCTCTCCCTCTTCCCATGGTCGTTCACTTTCCCTTCTCCTCATGGCTGCTCTCCTCCCCGTCGCTATTGCAGTTTCTACAGAATGGCCAGTGCGCCCACAAACATCACTTGCAGGCTCCTCATTGTACCCTCAGCTGGACCACCATTGCGAACCCCTTTCGGATGGACCGCCACAGCAGCTAACTGTGCTAGCCACTGGCACCAGAGATGGAAGGCATGGCAGCTGCAGCAACTGATCGCTCACACTCTCTCCTTTTCTCTACCTCTCTACCATGGTTTCGCTGTTTTCTGCCAAAGTGACAGGGGTGCCTGGATTTTCTGAGTTCCCACACACAACCTATTCTTACAGATGTGGATGCTGGAGATAAGAGTAAATTTCACAAAACTACAACTATGTGTACCGCTGTATCAGAGAACAGTTTTTGATGTCAATTTCAGAAAACTATAACTATTTCGACCTGTTTATCACAAAGCTACACCTTTTGTGTCCTGTCCCGCATGTCAAACTTACAAAATGAGAAGCGGTCACTGAGGCTTACATGTGTCCGAACGTCAAAGTTGTAGATTTCTAATACATTGGTCAAAATAGTTGTAGTTTTCTGATACTGACATCAAAAGTTGTGTTTTTCTGATACCAAATAGTTGTAGTTTTATGAAATTTATTCCTGGAAATAAAGATGAAAAATTAACAGGAGAAAGTGAATACCAGCCAAAACTCTAGAAAACAAGGCAATTTGATCTACAACTTATTGGCTCAAGACACTAATGCAACCATTCAACTTAGTTCATAAAACACAAAATAAACACTATGATGAAGTATTCAAATACCATAATGTATATTTTTCTTGCCCTTTATATATGCTGCAAACAGATACTGCCTCACAACAAAACATTCCTTATATCACCCTTTATCCCAGAAAGAAGTTATTGAATTTGCTTTGGGTATAAACTGGTTGTACAATGTAGCTCTTTCTTCTAGCAGCTACCACTTGATTACTCATGTGAGATATAACTTCTCTTCAATTTTCAGGCCTTCTTTATCCCCAAACTCTAGTATGTAAATTTCAATCTACACAGGATAATGCTACTACACGACTTCATGACTCAAGTTATATAAATCGCTAAAGGCATTAAGGGCCACTCCCTCTGTTTCAACTATAAACTATCCTAGTTCTAACAGGAGAGTTAAGGTGAATAGCACAGTAAGCATTTAACCAAACATTAGAGTTAACATGCCATGGCATAGAAGGGATACTGGTTACAATAATTAGCTTCACAAATCAATGTAGGATGGGGACAAATTTTCCATAGAAAACCTCTCTTGGAGGGGGGTTGTCGAAAACTCAATGTTTACAACAGCTTGAAAGGAACTAAACTTAGTCCCAAATTGGAAACAGCATTGCTTACCACATTAGGTTCTTTTTGCCTTCTCTATTTAAGAATGAAGGAAGCTAGGGTGTTTGTAGATCCCGTCTTAAATTTTATCCATGGATCACAACTTTACTAGTTACTACCACATGTTATAAGGAGAGGACAAATCCACTGTCACACTTGTCATAACTAGGATATGCACATCAGATGCAGATTGGCCTTTGAGAGAAGACATCACCTGTTGTGACGCGCTGGTGAGCTGTTTCTCCCACTCCTGCAGCTTCTCCTTCTTCTCCATGAACTCTCTATCCTCCTCAACGAGTGGCGGCTTGACACCCGCCCAGTCAGTAACCATCGACTGCTTGAACTCCTTGAATATCCTTAGCAGGTCCCTCCCTCCCTTGGCCGGCTGCACCACGTCCTGAGGCGCAGCCACGGACTCCTCCCCGAGGAGCTGGCGTGGCAGCCGTGCAGCGCCGTCGAGCATTCGCGAGGCCACGTCGGTGCTACCGGGCAGCAGCATCTTGCCCTCGGCCTGCAGGAAGACGCGCAGCTCGTCACTGGGTCCGATGGCTGGGTGCTCGGCGAGCGCTGGAGGTAGCGCTCAAGCGCCGTGCGGCGCTCCGCGACAAACTCGTCCCGCTGCATGACCTGGCTCTCGACGGTATTCTTATCGGGCCGCGGCGGCACAAAGTGGCCGCGGAATGCCTCGCCGAGGCGGCCAGCGAGGGTCACGAAGTCGCGGAAGCGGCGGCGCACGGCGTGGGTGCGCTTGCCGTCGTCACGGCAGACGCTGGTGATGAGATAGGAGACGTAGGTAGGCGCGGATCCGGAGACGAGAGATGTGGGGGTGGGCTCGGCCTTAGTCTCCGGGTCAGAGACGGCGATGCGAGAGTACACGGAGGCAGCGGCACGCACGGATCTCGGCGCAGTGTAGGAGAAGGAGGACGCCGAGGCGGAATGCGGGAAGAAGGCGGCGGCGCCGGCGCCGGAGATGTTAGCGTAGGAGGGCGGGTCAACAAAGGAGGAGTGGGTGCTTGAGAGCGTGAAGGAGTGCGGGGGAGGGGACGGTGGTGAAGCTGTGGCGGCGGCCGCAGAGGCGGAAAGGAGTGGGTCAAAGGTGGAGGCGACGGAGGTGTAGTCGGAGATGAGGGGGAGGTTATTCATATCGCCGTCTCTGACGCCGTCACCGGCTGCCGGCGCCGAGCACATCATGGCTAGGCGTTGGGGCGTGGGGAGGGAGTGATGTGCGAAGAAAAGGCGACGGAAGGAAGGACGGCGGCGGCGGTTTGTTGCGGTGCGGTCACCGGGCGGTTGGGATAAGCCCGCCGGCTCGCCCGCTCCCCCACTCACGTGGCCTGTTTCCCTACTCCCCGCCGAAGGACCAGCGGCGGACCAGGAAATCAGAGTCAGGTCTTCATGCTCCACTAAGGGAAAAAAATATAAGTTGTTATTTAAATAATTTTTTTAATAAACAAATAGTTAAAGTCTATGTTAGAAGTAAACAACGACATAATTTAGGAATGGAGGGAGTGAGCAACAAACGAATCAATGGTCTTTAAGAAATAAATATCTGAAATTTCTTCTTCATTTGCACAGATTTGGCCTCGTGGCTCTAATTAAGGCTCCCTTCGGATTGGAGGAAAAATTTGGCCTCCTTTGGACTGGAGAATTTTTCTCATTTACAACATTTTTCTATTGAAATTGAACAAATTTCTATGAAGTTTTGTGCGATTTCTGTGAAAATCCTATGTTCTGGAACGCTTTATATTTTGTTTATTTTTTTTATGAAAGTGAACTAATTCCTGTGAATGCCCGTTTGGAATATAGATATTTCAAAAAAAATTAGAGGAATTTCACAGAAACATGTTCAAGTTCATAGAAAAAACACAGGAATAGAAAAAATTCCTGTGTTCCAAATAGAACCAAAATTACTATACAATTCCTATAGAAATGCTATATTCCAAGTAAAAGATAAATTATCAATATATATACATAATATATACTCATTATTTTCCAAAAATGTTGGAATAATGCCATCATGGTGGGTCCGCCAGTGCAAAGGACTCCACCGGAGGATACCTGACCCTGCGTGCAAGCAACAATAATGAAAGCTTTTTGCTCCTGCAATGCATCCACGGTATTCTTGCATCCATACTACTCTCTCCAATAGATGCATCTTAATAGGGATGGCAATGGGTCGGGTTCGGGTCAGGTTGAGCAAAAACCCGCCCGATATGAAAAAATGCACAGGTGCAAATCTAGACCCGCACCCGCAGGTGCGATTCTGGACCCGCACCCACACCCGTCGGGTGTCAAGCCCTGTCGGGTCTATTGCTACAGCGTTAGAGGGAGTGGGGTTGGGGGGGACCAGACAGCAATGTGGCAGTCTCCGGCGGCCGCGGCTCAACGGAGCGGAGGCTTGCGGGGTGCTTGGAGGGCGCCATTGGAGGACGGGCGAAGCTTGCATCGCCAGTGGCCAGCGCAAGGACGGGCGGAGCCGGCGTAGCTGAGAGTGACCTAGAGGGGGTGAATAGGCCAACCTAATTTTTTTTTTTGCAAATTAAAACTTAACAAACTGTCAGTCCCCCGGACACTCCGGCTACAGCTGGACACTCCGGTTCAAAACCGGACACTCTGACAAACATTGTAAACTTCGAATGCAGGAATTTAAGCTAGATCTAGCAAATTTACTTGAACCAAAAGATAACGCGGAAGTACTAAAGCAAACAGGAACAAGTAAATAAAGCTAGAACAAGCTACCCCTAATAGATCAATGACGAAATGTAAATAAAGCGGGTAATAAATCTCACACCGGTAGAAAACAAAAAGCACACGAAGACACAAAGATTTAACCCAAAGTTCAGATCCACTAAGGATCCTATATCTCCGTTGAGAGGTTCATAAAGAACCAAGTTTCACTGAACCCTTTTTCTCTCTCAAGCCGACCACTAAGGTCGAGATGAGTGCTTCACTATCAAATCCCTTTCGGGAGGGAATACAAACTTTCCGGGGCTTCACCACACGAGTTGGGAGCTCCCGAGTACACCTAGTCATCTAGGAGCTTGAAGCTCCAAGAGTAACAAATGCGAAATCAAGTTTCCACCTCCACAAATGCTTGTTGAAATTTAATGGATGCTCTCAAAGCCTTTAAAAGATGTCCCAATCACTTTTCTTGCTCAAATCTAAGCAAGGATGCCTTAGCAAGAGTGTGAGAGAGTGTGAGAATGAGCTCAAGTGTGTTTAGTTCAAAAATAAGGCTGAGAGATTGTTCTGTCCGTTGGGAGGAGTGTTTTGAACTCCTCTCCTCTGAAAGATTTGTTGGGGTGTCAAAACCATCGGGGTCTCCAGCCAAGGGCCAGATACTCCGGCACTAGGCCGGACACTTCGACACGCGTCAAAGAGACAGAATTCAAATGTCAGAGTCATCGGCCAGCCGCCGGACACTCCAGCAAGGGGTGTACTGGACTCGGTGAAAAATATCCGGAGTCTCCGGCCCAGGGCCGAACACTCCGGCGAGGGGTGTTCTAGAGTCTAGAATAAAATGCCCGGAATCTCCGGCCTGGGGCCGAACACTCCAGCGAGGGTTGTTCTGGACTTTGAATAAAATGGGCCGGAGTCGCCGGCACAGGGCCGAACACTTCGGCAAGGGGTGTTCTAGAAATTGTGTTTTGGCTGGGATTTTGAGCATTTGCTTCGGATTTCCACTTCATTTGTCGTCCCTCTTAATAGTACGACATGCCTAAACTCAAAGATAAAAATAAAACAATAAAAATCTTCAATAAGCTCCGCTTTAGACGGGTCTCTTCTTTTCTCTCTTTTTGATTACCTGCAATTCTTCATAAAACTCAATAAAACACGTTAGCTTTTTAATTACGTTGTCATTTATTATAAAAACCCACAAGGGGCCTAGATACACTAACAATCTTCCCCTTTTTGGTGATTGATGACAACACAAATAAAGCTTCATGAGAGATATAAAACCAAGATTTTAGATGCTTTGATGTAGCGAGCTCCCCCACAATGTGTGCATATAGATCAAAATATGGCTTGACAAGCCAAGATGCACATATTGCAAAGATAAACTTGTGAGGGCTCCCCTATATCAATGCATCCGTGGGGTGCAACTAGTGTGTGTGACAACAATATATATGTGATGCTCATGACAGGATATAATCACACAAATGCAAAGCGAGAAAGTAAATAAACACCAATACAGCCATACAAGATAATGAAAGTACGAGGTCTTAAGATTACAACCATTTAAATAGTCTTAATACAAATCTCACACACACTCAAAATAGATAACAATGAAAGATAACTACTTCTCCCCTTTGGCATCATATCGCCAAAAAGGAGAAAAGAAGTGAAGTGAAGCTCAATAAAAGTCATAGTCTTCAATTTCTGCACCACCACCGTCACTGCCATCATCTCCATCATCATCGTCGTCATCATCATCATCATCTTGTTCTTCTTCTTCATATTCTGGATCACCTTCCTCACTAGGATATTTGGCTTCTCCAGTAACTAAGGACGCCGCTGCTGCACGTGGGGTAGGTGGCCGAACCGCTCCCGAAGAAGTTCTGGCCTGTTGAAGTCAGCGACGACCTCCCGCGCCAACGGCTGCATCTCCGCCTCGAGCGCCTCCATCTCCTCCTCCGACAACCCAGAAGCAAAACCCTCGATGATCCGGCCGAAGTCCGCGTGCGGGTAGTGAGAGCGAATCAGCGTCAGGGTCAGCGAGGCCCCGTCCTCAAATGCCCTCATCACCTCGGCGGCAATGATGCTCGGGAGCCGCTGCAACATGTGTGTCACAAACTCCGTTGAGAGAGAGTTCTCGTGCACACTAGCGAAGACCTGCCGGAGCAGGCGTCAGCCTGCGGACCTCAAAGGTTGAAGCTCACCGACCAGAGCTGCAGCACACACGCTGTCAAACGGCCGATCCCCAAAACCAATCAATAAACAAAAAAGTACGACACTTACCATCCCGCTCCTTTGCCACAGCTTCGATAAGGCCCTTACCTCGTTCAGCTCCGCCTGAAGTCGCTCGACCTCGGCCTCAACAATCAGGCGTGCCTCCTGGACCTCGGAGACGGTCCGCTGCATCTCCTGCAGCTCCTCTGACAGTCGCTCGACCTCGGCGTCTAATGGCCCGCTCTGAGTCAGTTAGGTCCGGCTGCTCGAAGGCTCACTAGTGCTCCTCCAAGGCCCTCTTGGCGGTGGCTTTGGCACTCTGGCGAGCCACATCGGTGTGGACCAGGAGGTCTTTAAGGCGTCGCACCTCCGCATCGTGCTGGACAGTCTGCCTTTGAAGCTCTGCAAAAAGACCAAGTCCTCAGTCGAGATCTGACCCCGGCCTTCAATACGGTAAAGCTTAAAAATTGTTAACTAACTTCCTTGCGATTGTCTCCCGCGTTGAGGTGAGGTCGGAGGAGAGCCTCCGGTTTTCTGACCGCGTCGACACAGCGTCCATACGAGCCCGATTGGCCTTGTCGAGCGAGATACGGCTTGCCTCTCGATCGGCATTAAGCTAGTGGTGCAGCTGGATCGTGGAGTCCCTCAAGGCGCCCTGACTAGCCTGGGTCTTCTCCAGCTCTGCCCAAAGAGTGTCGACCTCAGCTTGCAGAGCATAGCCTCAGCGAGGTTGACCCACGGCCATGGCAAGATTCACTTGCAAACGACAACATTCAACGTCGCAACGAATAGGTTCGACTAAGAAACTTTAAATGTTCAGGCTTACCCGACACTGCATCAGGTACGGATCGTCGAAGAGGTCTTGGCGCTCATCCGTGATCCCGAGCAACTGGCGGAGGCCGAAAGCCATCGCAAGGTTGAAGCGACGGACCCCGACCATCCGGTCGTCATAGAAATTCCACGCACCAGCCACCAGCCACGGCCTCGGAACCAGCCAAGCCCCTCCTTCCGAACCTTTGCGCGGCGGAGGCCAAGGAACCGGGCGCCCCCGTAGCGGATGATGGCATCATCGGTGCCATGACCAGCTCGGTCCCTTCTCCCTCCAGCGCCTCTCCGATGGTTCCGCTCGCACTGGCTGGGACCGCGCTCGTCGACGGCTCGCCGACCTACTCCGTGGTAGTCCCCTGCAAACCCTCGGACGGGTCTGTCGGGGGGACTTCTGGTCGCTTCTCAGCGGCCATCTCACTCAGCTCCCTCATGCCCTCGGCAGCGGCGGGCGAGATTCAGCCGGCCGGCACTTCGTGAACAAGGGCGGGGGAGATCCCCTCGGATCCTCTACGAGAGTGGTCGGGGACCGCGTGGGCACATCCTCGACCTCCATCATCTCGACCTCCCTTTTGGCATCAGGAGCCGGACAGGAGTCTTCTCTCTCCTCCTCGGCAGCTGCCTCTTCTTGGATCTCGGGAGCCACCTCCTCCAGGGCCTTGACGGCCGCCTTCTTCTGGGCTCTGGCGGCTGCCTTCTCTTGGGCTTTGGCCGCCACCTCCTCCTAACCTTCAGCGGTGGATATCGGAGGCGGCAGCAGCTGTACCTCGCCGACCCCTAGGGTCGGCAAATCTTGAGCTTGGGACGGATGTGGCGGCGTAGGGTCGGCAAATCTTGAGCTTGGGACGGATGTGGCGGCGTCGCAGCGTGCGCCGCCACATCAGTACTAATGTCGGTTCTCCTGTCGGCATCCCCAGACGTCGACGTCATAGCAACCGTAGCCAAACGCATCGCAGCGACCGACGACGGAGGCCTGCACATCCCCAATCAGGTCAGAAATGAACTAATTCAAACTTACAGCTAAACTAAAGATGCACGAACTTACGCCTTCGACTGGCGCATCGAGATCCTTCGGATCTGAGGAAGGGCCGGTTGGACGACACTCGGGGGCTGGACCACTCCAGTTTCTGCCACCTGGATAGTGGTAGCCGCCGCCACCGCGGTCACAGAGTCGACCTCTACGCTCTCCGACCCCTCGGCCCTCATCCTCTTCGACAGAGGAGGGACCACGTCCTCGGATGACGCCGAGCTCCTGACATCGACCAGAGCCGCCGCCTGTGACGCAGCAATCCCGAAGGTCGAGGTTAGAACCCCTGACCTTGCACTCGTAGCTGCAGGGGCCCCAACTGGCGAAGCACCAACCGACCTCTTAGCAGGCCGCGCAGTCGACGTAGAAGCAGCCGGACTGTCGGTCGGGAACTATCTCAAACCTGAAGGGTGCCGTCTCTTGACGGCTTTCTTCTTGGCCGAGGACATGCCCGCGGTGCTTGTCCCGACTACACCCTTGACCCGGGCGCGGCCCCCGACAGGACCTGCAGCGACGACAATGACTAAGTCTTTGACTCCTATCCACGACTCAACCCGATCTACTCTACAAACCTGAATAACACAGGCAAGAGGAGGCCAACTCACCAGGGTCGAGTGATCCTTGTCAAGAGGCTGCGGTCCCTTGGACATCTCGTCGGTGACGTCCCCTCCAACAACCTACCAACCCGCTGGGCGACCTCCCGGTCGCTCAGCTCGACCTCGACCACTCCTGGGTGGCGTCGTCCTTCCCCTCATAGCTATTCATGGGGAAGGCTTGGATGCGCAGCGGCTGGACCCGACGCTGCATGAAGGTAGCAATGACGGCGGCACCATTCAATCCTTCGTACCTCAGCCTTCAGATCTTCTGCAGGAATGGCCTCAACTCGTACATCTCCTCGGCTGTCACCCTCGCCTTTCACATGTCAGTTGCCTCGGCAGGTGCGTTGTGAAAGGCCGAGAGGCCGGGGGTGGCGTTCTTGATGTAGAACCACCCGTCAAGCCAGCCCTTCAAGGACTTTTTCAGCGACACCTTGATATATTCCTTCGCCACGGCTCTCCGGAGCATGATCGCGGCACCGCCGACCTGCCTAGCCGGGTCGAAGGGCTCCAGCAACTAGTTGGCCTGGAAGAAGTACCGCCACAGTCACAGGCCTGGAGCCACCCCCAGATATGCTTCGCAGAACGTGGCGAAGATGGCGATCTGGAGGATACCATTAGGGTTGTGGTGGTGGAGGCACATGTCGTAGTGAAGCATCAGCGTGTGGAAGAAGAAGTTGACCGGGAGCGCCAGCCTGCGCTCATGGAAGGAGAGGAAGCTTACGATCGTCCCCTCTCGCGGCGCCGGCACCTCCTAGTTCTCCGCCGCCTCCCATTCGTCGATTTCCTTCGACGGCAACAGCCCGGCGCCATGGTATGACTCGAGCACCTCTTCCGAGATGGCGGAGGGCTTCCACGCTGCTTCCATCATAGCGATGATGAAGACGAAGATGATGAAGATGGGAACGGTCGTAGTGGCTGCCGAAACGGAAGCGACGACGACGATGAAGACGAAGACGACGAGCTCTGGATGCTAAGGTGAGCTAGCACAAGGAAGCTTGGAGACGAAGACAATGGAGGGCCGATGAATTTTGAAATCACCGCGCACCCCCCCCCTTTTTAAAGACTACCGAGGGGTGAATGTTACTCACCCCCACTACCCACGACGCGATGGTGCAGTATCTGCACCATCATGGGTGTGCACCACGATGTGCGCTCGCCACGCTGGCACCCCACTCACTGACGAGTGGGGTCGGACGTCGCTTCGCCACCTCTGCCATGATGGAGGTGACGCAAGCCTGTCTGACACGCCAGTTAATAGCTGATAGGCGCCAGTTGATGGAACGCGCACGCTCGAAGCGCCGCGCTCCCACGCGGCGTCTGATCGGCATCATCCGACCAACCGGATCGACCGGCGGTTACAATTCTCAAACGCCATATCCACCGTCCACGTGGAGGCAGCGGAATCGTGCAATTGTCAGAGCCGTTACCGACGCCCGTTAGTGACGCGGTGAGTCATCTCATGGATCGGGAGAAACGAGAGGTCGGGTGATAAACCGACCGGCTCGATACTTGCTCGAGGCGTTGATCATAGAAAACGATTATACTTCCCAGTTTGACCTAGGCGCGATGCTGATCATGAGACGAGGCCGACCCGATCGGTTCAATCTAGGCATCTGTCCCGACCCTCAGCTGATAACGAAAATCAGCTTCGAACCGACCTCAAGGGCCGAGAACTATCGAAGACGAAGATTAAGCCCACGAACAATGACGAAGACGAAGATTAAGCCCACGACCGACCCTTTGGCTCGCTCGGGGGCTCGGGGCTACGCCTAGGCACGCTCGCGCGCACCCATAGGATCCGAAGTCATACTTCAGCAAGGGTCAGCCCAGCGCCACCTCAACAAAGATTACAAACAGCGCAGGACTCGGAGGCTATTGTCGGGATAGTATACCTCAGAAACTTACATACTTGGCCTCTACACAAAGGTCCATCTACAAACTACAGCTCACGACCCGTCTATGGCCCACGAAGGATCACATCCCGCCGAGAACGTCCCGACCTCAGGGATCGAAACTGCGCAAGTGTCCAAGCCCGACCGACGAAAGGTCAAAACTACACGATAACAAGATTTCGCCCGCCAACGGCTAGAAGCCAACACTCTGACCCGACCCTTGGGGGTCAGGTACTGCCTTAGCAACCAACCACTGACAACCGCAGAGATTCCTGTCAACGTACAACAAGAGATAAAGTAAGCTTACCGGGAGGTAAAGCGTTTCATAAGTTGGTAAAGCAGTCAAGCGATCGGTAAAGCAAGATAAAAAAGTGCCATTTGTCCTCCACAACTGAACAAAAGACGTACAAAGGACATCGGCCAATTGCATCGGCGCCAGCGGGCGCCAAGCGACTAACTCAGGTGACTAACTCAGGCGACGATCGTGGCCCTACCTGGTGGAGGGCTAGCAGATTTCGTACACGCCATGTTGGTACTCCCGGTCCGACCCCTATAAAAGTGGTACCATAGGGCAAGAGAACAAGTGAAGTGAAGTTAGCCAAGTTGTATTCAAGCCACCCCACTGTAACCACATCCACCCACGCGAGCTAGGGTTCTTAGATGAAGCGAAGGCCCTTTCGCATTATATTCGTGTTCTTGAGTTCATACGATTTGATCTCTCTCACCTCTGAACGTAGAGTATTACGTCTCTCAGCGGCTCGAACCAGGTTAATCTTTGAGTCTCCTTCGTAGACTAGGCCATTCAAATATGAAGAGCGCACGAATACTCCCTCTGATTAAGTAAATTTTACTGTGCCGGTAGTCAAAACGTCGACAGAAGATAAACAGAGATAAGAGATATGCCCGTAATTATAGCAGACTCGGCAGCGTATTTGGCTAACACAATCTCTTCTGAGGTGACCTAGCGATAAACAACGATAACAACTCCCAACAAAACCGCTTGCTTTATTGCGATGGAGCTTGCGGCGTGGCAAAAAATGCTGAGAGATATTAGGCCGATAATCACTCCCAAAATTACGCTGCAGTTTGAAATTCGAACTCCCAGCAATTTCAGAATTCAAAATTTGAATATTCTTCTCAGCTCTGGAACCGAAATGAACATGATGATCCTTCTGGTGATCCAACCGAGAATGATTAATCTGATCACTGATGGCTACAATCTCATCAACATAATTCTGATAATAATCATCAGGGTAATGTAGACGTTGGAAAACTCTACGAGCAGGCTGAGAATGCACTTTGGAACCATATTTAGTCACTGCTGCATTCGAAAGCTTCTTACGTGAAACTAGAGTCCACTGATCATCTTCAAGCTGGGACCAAATAGCAAATTCACGGTGCCAATTCGGACCACCATTAGCCCATAGGGCAAAATGAACATGAAACTAATCACAAGAAAACTGTCGAAGAGAATAGATTAGGAAACCCACAGCTTTAGAGAAGTTTGAGAACCGAAGGCACCAATCTTTCAAAAAAATCACATGAAAATCCGATGCAAAACCACCAAGACATGACTAGAGAATCAGAGCCACAGACTGATCTGAAATTTTGATGGCTGAACAACTAAAGGAAGCCAATAGGAAGAACTCCCCAGAAGAGAAAACAGGGTGAAACGAGACTGGAGAAAGGCTGCCTCTTTACTGGCAAAACCCTTACCCGGAGAGAAGTCCAGATCAGAGAGACCTCCCATGATGCAGCAATTCAGAGAACACCATCCCCGGAGAAGAGGGGAGCACCATCACCGGAGAGGAGGGAGATCGCCGGAGAGGAGAGGAGAGCCATCGAACCCGGTCTCAGCTAGCCTTAAATTCTATTTTAATAGATTCTAAAACTTTTAGAGATGCTACGCCACTTTTTTAGTGGTCGTTTTAGTTTAGAGTATAGCTAAAATCAGAAAATTTAGAGTACTCGCTCGGTTCTTAAATTGATATCGCCGTTGACTTTTACAATCAACTTTGATTAGTAGTCTTATTAAAAAAATTGCTCGAATACGAATTTTAAATTGTGATTAAATAACTTTAATAATAAATCAAATTATATTAAAATATATGAAATTTATCAAATTTTTTAATAAAATAAATGATCAAAATTGAATTTAAAAGTTAACAGTGACATCAATTAAAGATCGAGGAGAGTATGTTTTGGCTAGTCTGTTGGAGTTGCTCTTGGTAGCCTTATTTCGAACTATCGCTGTCGGTGGAGTGACGCCACAAAAAACCAGCACCTTCAGATGTTCCGACCTTCCGAGTGAACATGTCTCCGGCTGAAGCAGTTCGCCCCCGTCCGTTGAACCAAAATCCAGACCCCTCCACCTGACACGCCGACGGCCAGGATCTCTCTCTTCCTCATAGATAGGGTTACGGCAGCAGGCACTCCTCATTCCCGCCCGTTCACAATCAACACCGTCCGTCCTACAACCAACGGTTGCAACGCAACCACGTTGTTTCCTCGGACCGTGCCATCCAGATGGAGGCGGGCGGGCCCGCGCGTGCCGTCACATCCCCGACTCGATAAACCCTTTCGCTCGTCCGCCTCAGCCTCCGTCTCCTTGCCTCCTTGCTTCCTCTCCTCCCCTGTCCTTCCCCACGGTGACGCGCGCTTCCCACCTCAAAACCCTAACCCTAGGTCGCGGCGAGGATGGCCAGCAAGTTCGGGCTCGCCGGCGGCATCCCAGAGCGGCGGGTGAGACCGATCTGGGACGCTGTCGACTCGCGCCAGTACAAGGCCGCCCTCAAGCTCTGCACGGCGGTCCTCGCCAAACACCCCACGTCCCCCTATGTTCTCGTAAGCCCCCCGTTTCTCTCCGTGCTGGACTTTTCTATTTGTTCATGCCTTGTACGGTGATGGTTGGACGAACCAGGCGCGGGAATGGCGTGGTTGGTTAACCAGTAGTCCTTGCATGTTTTTCTTTTCTGATGAAGCAAGCAATTCTCTTTGGGGTTGCTGAATGAAATGGACTGGTCACGAATGGAATTCTAGGCCACTAGTGCTAATGTGCATCGATTTTGGCTTACAGACCTTTCACAATCGTGCTTCAACCTATGGAGTAGATACAGTTGCATTCATGTAGAAATGCCTAGTTAGGAGAAGATGACAAAAAAAAAAAAAACTGTAGGACGCCTTCTGCCAATGGTCGATTTAATGCTTTGGAAAGATGGTACCCTTGCGTTGTGAGGTCGCTTCCTATTTAGGGGAGGCCTGGTGGTTGAGTCATTTGAACACACTTAGAATGACCAGGTTCATTGATGATCATCTCCTTCTTGCTTAGTGCAGGCAGAGAAGCTGATATACTTTCTTATCGATTATCATCTCCTTCTTTAATGACTTAGTGCAGGCAGAGAAGCTGGCATACTTTCAAACGTCTGACTGCTAGTCCCTATGTTCAAACTGATTTATTACAATAGTTCTAATAGTTTAGCTCATATTATAAATTGTTTCTTTTCTGTAGTTTATTATTACTGAGGAACAATATATGTTTTCTACATATTTTCCATTACATGAGACCTCAATTCCACAGCACCTAGTAACAATATATGTTGGACTCTTGTGAAAGTCAGCTTACAATTTCTATGGCCACAGAAACAATGAACCTGTTCTCATCTAAATTTAGAACTGAACTCTTGGCACTAATATCCACTTTTTCCTTCCATAAATGCTAATTGCTGATGATTGAACGCCTATTGATTCAATCATCTTAGTCAAGTGAGCCTTTTTTTACCCAATTCAATGAAACCTTGCTTTTTAATTTTCTATCTCAGGCCCTGAAGGCTCTTATTTTGGAAAGGATGGGAAAACCTGATGAAGCATTAAGTGTGTCCCTGGATGCCAAGGGGCGGTTGTATTCTGACAATATTTTTCATTTTGATGATCTCACACTTAGCACTCTACAGATAGTATTTCAAAGGCTTGAACGATGTACGTTTGGTTTATTAACTCCTGAGTGCAATTTTTTTTTAGTTTTCTTTCAAACTGATTCTTGACCATGCTGATTCAGTGGATCTTGCTACATCATGCTATGAGTATGCCTGTACAAAGTACCCAAATAACTTGGAGCTAATGATGGGCCTTTTTAATTGCTACGTCAGAGAGTACTCATATGTGAAGCAACAACAGGTGCGATGGTAATTTTTATTGTAACTGGATTCCCATTACTTGGTATCTTATTTTCAATGCTTGTCATACCTGCTTTATATGTTGCAGACAGCTATCAAAATGTACAAAACTGTTGGAGAGGAAAGGTTTTTGCTTTGGGCAATTTGCAGTATTCAGCTGCAGGTGCGATGCTACAAATTTCATGTGCATGAACCTTAATTATTTACATTTTCTATTTTACATTATTATTACTGTAGAAATGATATTCCAATGACTGAAAGTGAAAGATAGGATCAGCAGTGTTCAAGAATGTTTTTGCCTGGACCGATGGTACAGTTATGGTTATGGACTAATCATGTAGTTATGGTTGATACATTGTCCTTGCTGTGGGCTGGTTTACAATGACGGTTGTACCATTCTAGGCTTAGAAACAACGAGAAGATGCTGCAGGAAAGATGAGAGGGAGTGGAGTGCTTGAGTTTGAGTATGGAAGTGAATAAAGATAAATTAGAGGGAAGCACCACTATGTTGGACAGAGAATAGACTGGTATACCTATTGAGGGCCCATTTGGAATACATGAATGAAAAACATAGGAATATGAAAAAACACAGGAACTATGAAAACAGAGGAATGGAAATTGCGAGAAAACTATCCGAATCGAAAACAGAGGAATGAAGAATTTTCAGTGATTCGATTGCAGGAATTTATAACACAGGAGTTGGAATTATATTTCATTAGGAACTGATCAGTAAAAAGAATACCAAAACTTAATTCTTTATTCAAGCAGCACGTACACAGAACCAAAAAGAAAAAAGGAATATAAAATTTCCATACATTGCTTCCAAATCCTCGCATCCCTTTTTCACCGGTAGTGCACACATACACTGAGAGAGAGAGAGAGAGAGAGAGAGAGAGAGAGAGAGAGAGGGAGAGGGAGAGGGAGAGGGAGAGGGAGAGGGAGAGAGGGAGGGAGGGAGGGAGCCAGGACGTTGGCTGCTGTGGTTGCTGTTGGGGCCGACCGGCGCCGGCACGTGGAAGCAGCGAGGAAAGATTTCCTTTCAATCGAAGAGGATGTTTTATTTCCTGTGAAACGCTCTAGCTGCCTTCATTCCAAATGTACCTACACTTCTATTTCCAGAGGAAGCCATTCCTCCATCAATTCCTATGAGTTTCCTTTGTTCCAAACGAGGCCTGATTTCTTAGACAACTGAGACCTTTGGAAACCTAGAAATTTTATCTTTTAGCATTTCGATTCACTTTTTGAAAATATTCTTGAGCATCAGTCCCAATGATTGATGTTGATTTTTGCGTTAACCATCCTAGTAGTATTGTTACCTGAATATGTCATAATGTTGGTAGGCATCATTCTAAGTATAGAAATGTGCTTTTCATTCTTCTTGTGTAGTATACTGTATTATGTAGTTTATATTTTGCACAGTACATGATATTTTTGCCTACGACAGCTACATTTTAGCACTGGAGGTGAGAAATTATTACCGCTAGCTGAAGGGTTGCTCAAGAAGCACATAAGTTCTCATAGTTTACATGAGCCGGAAGGTATTTTTGGGTCCCTTGTTATCTTCTCTTTTTCTACAGATTCTGTCTTTTGACACATTTGAACTATGTTGCAGCATTGGCTCTCTATATTTCAATTCTGGAACAACAGTCAAAGTATGATGCAGCTTTGGAAGTTCTTTCTGGAGAGTTGGGGTCTCTCCTTGGAAGGAAAGAGGACAAGCTTCGGTTACAGGTAGTTTAAATTTCAGTATGCTTCAATAATACTACCCCACATTTCAATGCATTCCATTTGAAAGACCATGGCAAATAGAATGTGGTGACTTTTATTTATTGAACTTGTATTACAGTAATTTCCTTACACAAATTGTTAACTTAATGCCCTAACTATACTCTTCAATGAACTTCATTCGAATGCTCCAGCTCCAATAAATTAAGGGTTTAGGAAAGTTCTACAAACTACAGAATTATTTAAAGCATTTGGCTCGAATAAGTACTCCCTCTATACAAAAATGTTAGTATGACTACTATTATTGGCGCATTCATTTACCTTTACCAAATGAATAAAATACCTTAATATACAAAAGACCTCTCTGTTATAGTATAATTTTAGTTTGTACCATAATCCTCCAATTTCAAATATGATGCTAGTTTGTATTTTGAAGTTTGAACTAACCAGCATCATATATTAAAAACAGATGGACTATTATGAAAAATATTGCTGTCTCCGCATTTGAATATATGACGCATAGGACATCCAATCTTGTTCACACATTATCTGCCCTGGCTTTCATTTTAATTAGATTAGCCTTCCCGAACATCATACATTTAAGTATGGTGGTAATATTAGGTAAGTTCTACCTGCTGTGCACTGTGCCACATGCTATGTTTTTAAGGCAGTGAGGCGAGATGAGGTGAGTCACCCCCTTTCAATCGCCTAGGTGACGCCTAGTTGATGATAAGGCAAGGTGAGGTGACGCCATATCAGTGAACAAATAAGAACGTAGCATTATACAGAAGGAAAGAAAATGGAAAAAGGAAAGAAAAAAGAAGATGCTGAAGCAAAGGAAGCCCAGCCCAGCAGCCCACCGTATTCCTAACAGCCCACTGAATACCTAACCACCCCAACACCTTGCACCTCACGCAAAAACACCTCATGCAGCCAAGCTACCACCACCAGCGCCGCCACACACTCTCTCTGTCCCTCTCCCTGCCCCGGCCAAGTGCTGCCGTATCTCCCTACCTTCCTCCTGCCACATCACAACAGCGGGCACTGCCTCTCTCTCCCTCTCTCTCCCTCGCTCGCTTCCTCTTGCTGCAGCCAGTGCCGCCTTCAGAGGTGCCCTCAGATCTGCCGCCACTGCTGTTGCCCTTGTAGATCGAGCACCAGGGCAAAACTGATGGGGATGGCAATGGAAGTGGCCGCTTGGCCTGGCTGGCAGATTCCCCTCCTACTTCTCTTCCTTTCTTCCTCCCCCTCCTCTCTTTTGCCACCTATTTTGGTAAGGCGGACAGGACGCCACACTGTCCCGGCGCGCCTGGACGACATGGCGATGCCTTAAAAACAGAGGCCATATCCAAGTTGATTGACATTTAGATATAAAAGATACTATTTGGCAGAGCATGTTGCACTTCCAGCACATCTATTCTTCATTTGCTTGCAGAAAGCCTATTGTACTTCAACAGATCCATTTTATCATCCCAATTGATCATTTTTTCCTTGTAATCTTCATTCTATCACGCTGTTGTCTTGACTCCAAGTTGACAGGGGAGACTTCTTGCTCAAGCAAGTAGCTATGTTGCTGCGTCGGAGATATACCAGAAGGTTCTCGAGTCTAGGTAATATCTCAGATCATGTCTTGTGACCTATTTTCACTAATTGATGGACTCCATGCATACTGTAGAAACTATTCTACACCCTGGGTGTAGACCTCAATAATTTGGATCTGTTTTCTTCGGTATTTTTCCTTTTTTCCAGTAATTTTGTTTCATTTACTTAATTAATTTTCTCGACTAATTTTGTTACATTTCATTCAGTAATTTTTTTGTATTTCTTCAGTAATTTCCTCTCCTTCCATAATTTTATTCCAATTCCTTCAGTAATTTTGTATTGAATATTTTAGTAATTTATCGTACTTCTGCAATTTAATTCAATTTCCTTCAGTAATTTCTATTTTCTTCATTAATTTTTCATATATATATATATATATACATATATACATATATATACATATATATATGTATATTAATTCCACCAACACTACAACAATGCGTTTAAATAGTTCAAACACAGCAAACTTGTTTGTTTCAAGCATGCCGGCAAAACAATTAAAATTTTTACATATCTGCAAACGTTTAAATAGTTCAAAGACAACAAACTTGGCTGTTTAAAAAAGATGGTATCATCGCATATGCACTAAAAAACTATGAGCAGGAATTCCATGCACTTGGATTATTTTAACAATTTTGTGACTATGACTAGCACATCTGATCATAATATTATCAGGCTGAGATCATAAAATTTATATCTTTTAATCATAGAATCTAATTTTTTTGAGCATTGAGGTGCGGTCGGCCGGTCGCAAATTAGTACAGTGTAATAAATACTTCAGTGTAATTATTCAAGCGTAAAAATCATACCGGATCATGTGACCACAATATTGTCACGGTGGGATCATAAAAATTAACTCGTTTGATTATAGAATCCTAATTTTTTGAGCATTGAGTCCGGTGTCGTCGCAGATTATTTACTGTTTGACGGCAATAGGCTTATTCAATCATAAAGTTTAAATAGATTACTCTAAATTTTGTGGTCCTATTACATAAATGGACTTTTATGGTTCGATTAACTTATCACCGTAAAATATTATAGTTGCATAAATAGATTTTTACATTTACATAAACAAACTTTTTTGGTGATATTAATTAACTCGTGACAGTAAAACAATATGGTTGTGGGATATTTTAAATTTTGACATTAGATGTTGGATTTGTTAATTATTAGTTGTAGATTATGACATATTCTTAATGCAAATACATGTACCCTTGCAATTTACTCCCTCCGGTTTTAAATTATTGACACCGTTGACTTCTAACATCAACTTTGACCATTCGTCTTATTCAAAAAATTTGTT
>BCLH01000488.1:23706-72196 GCA_001602315.1 Zoysia pacifica | reverse complement strand
AAAAAAATGTATAGACTGAATCTTATGAAGTGGCAGCTGCACAAGTTTAGTAGTGGAATCGTTTCATTAGCCTCCTACCTATTTTGAAAAATGGTACTTTTCCAGTTTCCACCTTTAACCTTCAATTTGGTGTATACGTGTTGGTATTTACCACTTGTTTCTCTACTTTTGGTAGCTTAGCATGCTAAAGCTAAACATTATAACTGCTACCTCTGTCCAAAAAAAAGATCATTTTTTTTACTTTCAGAAACCACATTTGACCACTTGTCTTATTCAATTTTTTTTACAAATATAAAAACAAACAAATCATGCTTATAGTATTTCTAATGATAAAACAATTCACAATAAAATAAATTATATTTTTACAAATTTTTTGACTAAGACGAGTGGTCAAACTTGGAGTCTAAAAGTCAAAAAATGATCTTTTTATGGGATAGAGGGAGTATAAATGTTTGTCTAACATTCAGGAACATGTATCTTCTTCATTAGCATTCTTTTTCATTTTGCTTGTACATTACTCTTAATTTATTAATGGCAATTATGTTAGGGGCACCCCTCCTTGTTCTGTTAAAAAAAGGAAAAAAATCGCAAGCACCACTGGTGCAACTATCTTTTCATTACAACTGTACGCATGACTGTCAATTCTTAGTTTTTATTCCAATTTGCAGATTTGGTCATTTATCTTGCTCAGCATCTGATGTTGAAGCATACCTTCACATGCTATCCGGTGATGAGATAAGCGAATTACTAGCTAAAATTTCTGGATCCTTTGATGCATTGTCAGTTTCAGTAAATACATTGGGCTTGACTACTACAGTTGTTAAAGTTCAAGAACTTTTGGGAATATTGTTCACAAAATCAATTGGAGGTCTACTTTTGTTAAAAATTTGCCTTAATCTCTTAGTTTTTCAATGCTTCACCGTTTATTTTATTTATTCGCTTACCTGAAATTTTATGTGCAAATCCAGAACTTCAGGGCATTGCAAAAAGATTGGTTGATACCTTCTATAGAAACTTGCCTCTCTCGAATGACTTGGATCCTCAGGAAAGCATGTTTGGTGAAGAACTGCTGTCTATGGCAAGCAATATTCTTGTTCAGGTTTGTTGATTTGCTTGATTTTGGTGGAGATATTTGGCTTTTGTCAAGTCTTTGAAAATAATGTAAATTTAAGCTTCAGATATATATTTTTATTCTTGTTAGAGGGAATTTGCGGTAACACCCAACTTGTTGAAATGACATTTTTATGTCCCATTTTTCTTCCACTTAGTAGTTGGAACTTGAGTGTATGAAGATGGTATCCACAATTTTTCCAGCCTTTTCTTTTTGAAGAAGAATTGAAGCACATGGTTTAATATTTCTTATGTCCAACTCCCACATCCACTATTTTGGCATGTTATTTTGCAAAGACAACTTGAAAATATTTAGTAGAGATTCAGGTTCATCTACCTGTTATCTTTTATTTGGAGCAGGCATGCCTTTCTGGTTGATACACGATGTCTTGTTTTGCTGTTATGAAGTTCTAGAAAACCAACTGTTTTCAGTTACCTTTTTTACATATTTATTGTATTGGCCTTCTCTACCCAATGCTTACAATCAATTGCAACTGCAATTTCTTGAAACAGCTCTACTGGCGCACAAGGAACTTAGGATACCTGCTGGAAGCAATTTTGGTACTGGAGTTTGGATTGGCAATTCGCAAGTAAGTTTATAATTATACTTGTGTTCTCAGTTGCTTGGAGAATCACTTCTAATAATGAGTGATGACTACTTTTTATTCTTAAATTCTGCATTTCCGATTTAATCAAGTGTCAGTCCAATATCTAGTAAGTGTGAAGTTGTATGGAAGTCCAATGTCTAGTTCTAGTAAGCTTGAAGTAATGTGGAATCATGCAGCTGAACTGACTCAAAAGTAAATAAGTTTATGGCAACTGAGGATTAGTTATTGCATTTATTTTAAGTAGTTTTATATAATATTACAGTTGATGGCTATTATTTGACACGCATCTCATTTCACTAATCTGACTAATTTAACTTCCATGCTCACCAGCGCGCTGTATCAGAATGCTGACTGGGATACCCATGAATTATAAAGTTTAAGATGTTGGTGTTAGCGAATGATTTACATTGCTATATAAATTCTAACAGAATGAATATTAGTTAAACAGATTCTATTGCAGTTAGTGTCAGTGTGATTCTTTGGAGCTGGTTGCTCCATGGGTGTGCCTACTATTCATGTGTTTTCGTGGCGCTGCTGTTATTGCATGCACACACCTACCTTCTTTTTGTTTGAACTGTGCACGCACATACCTTAGTAACATGTAACTTCTTTCTGTATGAAGTGAAGCCTTCCACATTTTCTGCTAAGCATAAATAAATCTATAACAATAAATCGTGTTGTAGGGCCTTGTAAGCATGCTATAAATGTATCCAGCAGCTGGTATTCTTGGATGGAGCTATATAAAAATGTGTAATTAATCAGCTCATGCAATCATTACTTCTAATGAGAATCCAATGTGAATGAGAATACAATGCACATCATATAACTATCTGATTTTTCTGATGGGATGTTGAATAAAAAAAATCTCTATTTGGTTTTGTGCTCAGGTATATCTGGCAGTACAAGATTAATCTGGTGCATCTCTACTCTTACCTAGGGGCACTTCCATTAGCACATAAATGGTAATTTCTAGACATGCTTATTTCTTTTATGATCTTTCATTTCGTGCGTTCATATATGAAAAGATTGCTTATTCGATGCTGGATTTCTCTCTAAAGACCTCTATCTTGGCTTGCAATAAACCCTCTCTCCGTTCTGTGGTTTTGTATGCCATATTTTTGTTGTTGTTGGTAGGTATTATGATTGTTGTTGTGATTCCTTTTTTCTCCTTTCTATGACTAAATGAATTTTCCTATGCAGGTATATTACCTTGGAGGTGAAAAACATTCTTCTAGAATCTGTCTCGCACCACATCCTGCCACAATTGTTGAATTCTCCCTTCTTGCAACGTGCTAATAATCTTGTGAAGGATTATCTTAAATTCATGGATGATCATTTGAAAGAATCTGCTGACTTAACCTGTCTAGCATATAGGCACCGTACTTACTCAAAGGTAAGTATGAGCCTTTTATTTCCTTACTAGTAATTTGTTGCCTCTCACCAAAATATACCAATGCAGTGCAATATTTGAGTAGTTACTTCATTATTGATATAAATTATAAAAGAAAAATACTGCACCTGTCTCTAAAGATAGTCATGCAAAATGTGGAAAATCTTATTCAATACATTTGAACTTTCTTCAGGTAATTGAGTTTGTACAATTCAAAGACCGCTTGCAACGATCCATGCAATATCTTTCTGCAAAATCAGATTCTGTGATTCTACATCTAAAGCAGAAGGCAGAGTCTCTCGAGGAAGTGGAAGTGAGTTCTCCATTGCCAGCTGTGATCTTTAGTTAAGGAACATAGTGATTCTGTTAGAAGTGCTGATTCATGTGTTGATGAACAATATATTTTGTATTGTGCGTAGCCCTTGTGAACTTACTGGTTTTGTAGATGCTGGTTCTCTTCTCTATAATTTAAGTTAGTTTGACTCCGACCAATTCTAAAAATAAACATATTTTAAACAGTGGTAATATTGTAGAAGGATATGTGGGTGACTGGCAGTTTTTTACAGTCAATACTAGCTCTAAAGACTGTTTTTATCTGTTCATTGACTACAGTCTATCCTTGCAAATACGAGCCATGGAACAAAGTTAGTTGAGCTCTCGAATGAGGACAACATGAAGCACTTAACTTTTAATGAAGACCTTGAAGCAAGGCCTTGGTGGTCACCGACAAGCACTGTTAATTTTCTTTCAGGTATTTTCATTTTGTAGTGCATCCATTTTAAAAGTGCACTATGCTGCATATGTTTCCTAATTTGTCTCTTTTTAAAGTCCCTTTTCTGGGGTCTCTTACGGTTTTTAGGCTCAAAGGTCTAACTGTTGTCTTTCTGATTCTACAGAACCATTTAATGAAGGTTCAACACCCTCAAGCTATAGGAACAAGATGGTATGCTAGCTTTCCACACGTTTTATAAGCCAAAGCAAAGCATTGTTTAGTTTTAAATATAATGACACCCTCAAGATATAGAAACAAAATGGTACGTTATTTATTTATTTTTTGCACATTGTATATGCCAAGCCAAGCATTGTTTGGTTTTTAATAGACTAGTGTATAGCTAGTAGACTGAGTTTTGTCCTTATTCATGGTAAAAATTGACATTTCTTATTGAGAGAATGGATTGATATATTATCAATTTCACTTGTCTTAATAGCCTGCCATGAACTTTATGACTGAACATGTCTATCATACTACTCCCCCCCCCCCCCCCCCCCCCCCACCACACACACACACATGTCGACTACCCTGTCCTCACAGGATTTGTATGTCTGCAGTGCGAGCACAAATCTAAAGAGAACGATGGTCCTAAGCTGAAAGATGCAGAGAGAAAATCTCTTGTTCCTCGACTCGTCTATCTATCCACAAATAGCTGTGCATACTTCCTCAGGGAGGGTGAACCAAACAATGGAGCTTGCAATGTATCTGCTGCAATGGAAATGAAAACTTTGCTCGAGAAATATGCTAGAAGTATTGGTTACTCTATTGATGATGCGCTAAGCATAGTTATGGGTATGTCATCGGGCAAGAAGGCTGTCAAGGTACAAATCAACTAATAGATATATAATTTTTTGCATTCAGCTTGTGAAAATATATCGTCTTCCTTTATCTCTTTGTTGATATAGTTGCAAGTACTATTTATTTATTGTTCATTGTGAGTTTTTTCATATTGCTATAGTATACAATGATTCTTTTAGCTTGTCCATGCTGATACTATCTCTATTTGCAGGATTACACTTCTGACATTGTGAGCTGGATGAACTTTGCTGTATTTATCAATGCTTGGAACTTGTGTTCTAGTGAGCCTGTGATTCCTGGAACTGACTGTAGCAGCCCAAATTCTTGGGGCAATGTGGATGACTTGATCAAAATTTGCATAGAGGAGCATCTGACTGATGTCAATCGAATGCTGACTTCTCCAGGAAATAATGTTCCTCTATTGGTGCAGATGGTTGCAGAACCCATTTCCTGGCATCTTCTTGTAATCCAGTCCTGTATGAGAGGTTTGGCTCCACAAGGAAAGAAGAAAAAGAAAGGTGGTACATCGGAGCGACCAAACACACCTCAGCTGCAGGCAATTCAAAGTTCTGTGAACCGGATGGTTGACACTATCCGAAGCATCCAAACATGGCTATCTGATCAGATGAAGCCAGAGGAGCAAGCTTTGGATATGCTGCTTTCGTATTTGCAAGGAACTAGCATGGAAGGCCCAGGACAGATTTCCCGGACCTTGGATGAGAGTGCAGGAACAGTCGGCTCTGAAATTGGTGGTAGAATTGCTCAGTCTTTAGAATCATGGAGTTCGGCCACTGTGATAAGAAGAATAGTTGGAGCTGAGAAAGAGACACTAGGTGAGTTCAAAAAAATCTGCGATTCTAAACTGAAGCTGCTCATGTCTTTATCGGCCTCGCTGTCATCAATGTTGCCCTAAACAAAGTTTTTCTCGTGTTTTTCCTCCTGATATTGTTGTTGTGGCTGTTTTGATGTTGTAAAAATTATAACCCCGTGGAGGTTTTTTTTTTTTGCAATTTTGATTGGGTGGTGACCCCTATTCTTTGAATGCGTGTCTAACTTCGAGAATACATTATTGTGCTCGTGATTGTGGTGTAGCTGTTGCCTATACAATGTGTTCTGTTTCGTACTCTTCCAAAATATAAGATTTCTACTTTAAATTCATAGGAAATACATTCAAAAAATATATATTTAATATTTTTAAAGTTGTATAAATTTATAAAAAATTCTAGTCAAAAATAGATTTGGCTAACCTAAATGTAAATTTATTATGGGATGGAGGCGATGATATATTCTTTTTTTGTTGTATGTTCTCTTCAGGTTGGTACTACCTTTGTCTCAATAGAACTTTATTTTTAAGTTTTATTGACTACGACTTTGTCAATGATTTTAATATATTTAATGAATTTTAATAATATAAATTACATATATTATAAAAGTATTTTTTTATGATTTTAAAAGTATAAATACTAGGTTTTTAAATTTAATCAAATTTATACAAATTATTGATCAAAAAGTAATAGTCAATGAAAATTAGAAATAAATTTCTATTGAAACGAAGGAGCAATTGTTTCTCTGTATCAAATGGAAAATTGGGGGCAAGGACATTTTGTATTGAAGAGGCCTTGCATTAAATGCTCGACTAATTATGCCTGTCTGGCTGTCTTCGTTGCCTGAGTTCCAGAGATACGTCAGGGTCTGGCTAGAAGGAACTAAGGCTCCGTTTGGAATATAGTATGGCTTTTTTTTGGCAGAGATTCAGCCTCTAATTTTTTGAATTCAACTTTGATTTTTTAAGTGATTTTGTGGCTGAACGTGATCTCTAGGATAAACTTTTAAAATTAGATTAGAGAATTATTTTACAGAATCAGAATTCACAGAATTAGAAAAAGCAATTTTTTTTTAGCTTTTAGTCTTTTAGTTTATTTTAGAGAATCACTTCGTACAATCAGATAAGAATTGTTTTTTTTTAAAAATAAGTTCGCTAGAGCTTCTCTGATTTTTTATAAGAATCATGATGACCTATGAGCTCTGCCAAAGGAGTTCTAAATTTCATAGCTTTGCTAAAGGAGCCCTAAATTTCATAGGAATTTTGTAGAATTTTATATGATTTAAAATTTGAATTGAATAAGACTTAAAAGTGAGGGAACTTGGCAAAATTTGTTTCTTGTGAAAATTTCATAATTATAAAACCTGATAATGTCTACTAAAATGGGTAGTAAGGGAACTTGGCAAAAAAAAAAAAACATTTGAGAGAAGGGTAAATTAGTCTTCTTCAAATCCTAAAATGTAATGGAGGGGTGAATAGAGAAAGAAAGTTAGCATTAATAATTGATAATAAAATTAAAAATTTTAAATGGTTAATAAGAAATTACAATTTTTTTTAATGGCTAATAAGAAATTTGCCCTCAGCCTCCACGCTAAAGAGATTTCTCGCTGTGCCGCCTTTGCCGTTGGTGGGTTAATGATGCTACTGCCGCTGGTCTGGGTAGTAGTCGGCTGGGCCGTCGTTGCCACCCTTCACTTTCACGGCACGGTGGCCTGCCACCGTTCTCTCTTTTTCACCATGTACAGTACTATTGTACTCCTTCTGTTTTAAAATACAAGCATTTATAAGTTTAAATAAGTCAAATTTTTATCACTTTGATCACTAATAATATATAATTAATAATGTTTTATCATATAAAATTATATTATTTGAATTCATCATTAAATAAACTTTCATAAAATTATATTTTTATATTAAAAATTTATGTAATTTTTTAGATATTATTTGTAGAAGTTAAAATACCTTATCTAAACCTAAAAATGTTTATATTTTAAAACGTAGGTAGTACCATCATGTGGAGCATTGTTGCAGAGTTTCCTGCTTAGATGATCTGCAGCTTTGTTCATACTATGAAATTCTTGAGTTTCTAGCCAACCTACTTCCTCCGTTTTTTAGATTTAGTCAAAGTCAAATTTTTATTATTTTAACTATTAATAATGTAGAATTAATAATATTGTGTCATATAAAAATTATATTTTTTGAATTCATCATAAAATAAATTTTTATAAAAAATAAAATTTTACATTAAAAATTATATAATTCTTAGATACTATTTATAAAAGTTAATAGAGTTTGACTTTCGAACCTAGAAATGCTTATATTTTAGAACCGAAGGTAGTACTAAAAATCATATAAAGTTTCAAGTTGTCATGCAAACTTCCCATACTCTGTTGTGTAGAGTATTAGTAACATGCAAAGTTGTTTTAACATGCGTGCATTTGTTGTGCCAGGAGTGCTTTTCACAAATGACAAAAAAAATAATGTGATGATGGATAATGAGGCACTAGTAGCTTACTAATTGCTTCAGAGATCCAGGAGGAGCAGTATATAATGCACATCATTAACAACTTGTTCAACGATGATCATGGACACTTTTGTCAATCATGCATGGTGCTTTTATTGAACAGTAGGTTAAATCCTCTGTTTTGTTATCTTTTCTGGGCAACATTGAGATACATGTTCTCAATGAAGTAAACATCATACAGGAGCCCAAACTCTAGTGATAGGTGACAGCTATATACATTTCTCAGATACAGAGGTCTTTGAGGTGCTTTATATCCGCTAGATCAAATAAATGCCCTATATGAAAAGAAATAATTGTCACACCGTATTTTGAAAACGCAAAACCTGCTGACATCTACATATATGCCAGGATCTGTCGGATACATAACACACTTCTTTTAGTGTGTGGCCAGAAGATCACTACAAAGTCTTTACAAAATGTTACTTAGTCAATATGCACCCACTAAGGTTTCACCGCCACGACATCTATGAAGTCTATATTACCTCCGCCGCAGAAGCCTCCTTTTGCGCTACTACACCGTCACATGGTGCACATTGAACTATGCTCAACCAATTAGTCGGCTAGGTCTACCCATTTAAGACTTGTGGTTGCGCTGTAAAACCAAGTCACATGGTTCACGAACCGATCCTTAAAATCTAGAGCAGGAACTAGCACATACCATAAATATCAAATAACATCCGAAAGCATCGTACCATATCATCCATCAAGCTCAGATTCTCTATACACTAAGTGTCGGGATAGTATACCCCGGATATCTACGGATCTTATTCTACAGTACGGTCCACCTGCGGCCCGCGATCCTTCAACGGCCCACCAAGAACTTCACAAAGGCAGACCGGCCGCAACGGTCGGGGAGCCTCGCCAAGGCCCGAAGCCGAGGCGGGTGCAATCACCCCGACCCTCAAGGGTCGAGACCCGAGCTATCAGGACCCTAGCGGTCAGGACTCGCCCGCCGACCGCCACGAAGCAGTCACTACTCCAACAATCACGTCGATTCAGAATTCCTAACGATGTATAGCTCCGCAGAGAAAATAAGCATTCCAGAAGATTCTGCAACTACCCGGTTAGACGAGAAACAATCCACCGGGCGATCAAGCTGAACAGTAAAGCAACCTTGTTCCTCCACAGTGAACAAAGGTACGAACGGAGGGCGCCAATCGTCTGCCTCGAACGTCAGAGAGCATGATTCACTGAAGACTGTGGTCTCACCTGTCAAGGGGTCATCCGTTTCCGTAGGCGGCAAGATGCTCAAACCATGGTCCGGTCATCCCAACCATGGTTTGGTTAAGACAACCCAGGTCCAACCCTATAAAAGAGGCACCCGAGAAGCGAGAAAGCAAGGGGCAACAGAAGGAGAGAGAGAGAGAGAAAAAGGAAAAGAAGAGAAAGGCAATACGTTGAGAAAAGATACACATCACCACTTGTAAACCACCCCCCCACGTGAGCTTGGGACTCTCGGATCCGCCCGGAGCCCTTCTGCATTGTATTCTCATGTTCTTGAGATTCATACGACCGATCTCTCGTCTCTGGACGTAGGGTATTACGCCTCGAGGCGGCCCGAACCAGGTTAACCTTTGAGTCTCGCTTGTAGACTAGGCCATTCGATTCTGAAAACGCACAATCCCCCGTCCGATCGTATAAATTTACTATGCCGGCGTACGAAACACCGACAGTTGGTGCGCCAGAAAGGGGTTTTCGGTGCGTTTTCGTTTCGTTGTTTCGATGGCTTCGATTTTCGCTTTAGTCGGAGATTCCTCCATCTCTCGACTGTTTTTCGAAGATTTTGCGGTTGCCATCGCTCGTGATGGTCGATTGTGGAACATACCCACTTTCGCTACTAGCCTTCAGATCGTGATGGTCGATCGGGAGCCTGGACTTCGTCGCCAACAACGGCGGTGAGCTCCACCTTCAGATCCCGCGAAAGCAGCGTTCGCCTAAACGTCGCTCGCCTCGACGTCGTCTTCTTCGTTCTTCGCTTCACAGTGTGTTGGGCCACAACCCTTCCCGTGAGTGCTTCATGTTGCACGCCAAAGCCGCAGAGGACGAAACCCCCGGCAAGGCAGCACATGACGATCCTTCTCCGTGCCATCGTGCTCTCACTGTGGTTGAGGACGCACTCCGGCGCAAACTTGCGACAGGGGGCGATCCGAAGGGTAACGGTGTCGCCGCGACGAGCGGTGGTACCCGATCCCGAGCCTGCACTGCTTATCAGCAGATCATGGACGGTAGTATGCCTGTCTTTGATACGCCTTACGAGAATCTGGCGGCGGAGGCCTGTGTCCTTTATGAATCTCCCACACCCAATAATCCGTTCTTAAAAAGACTTACGATCGTCTCCGCGTCTACCCTGACGGCGCTCTGCAACAACCCGAACTATCTCTTTGTCAGGACTCTGAGGCACACAGCTCCTATTGGCCGAGTGCTGATCGCGGACGGGCTGAGACTCGAAATTCGACCATCCGGTCGGCAACATCCACCACCGCTTGGGGGAGCACCGTGACACTCGTCACACCATCGAAGCACGGAGGCATGCCAGGAGTGATCGCTACTCTGACTCCGGGCGCGACCGGTCCCCCGAGCAACGTTAACGACGACGCAGCTACAATGACGCTCGGAGTCTCAGCCCCGATGACGTCGGACCTCGAGCGTTCAGGGCCCGCATCCGTAGAGCCGGCTTCCCCGACAAGTTCCGCGCTCCAACCAACATCATCCGGTACACTGGTGAGACGAATCCCGCCCACTGGCTCGAGGACTATCGCCTTGCATGCCGAGCCGATGGCGCCGACGACCTCTTCGCCATCCAGTACCGGCCGCTTTTCCTATCCGACTCGGCCAGGGGGTGGCTCGAACACCTCCCGAGCGACAGCATCCACGACTGGGCCGACTTTCGTCACGCCCTCGTCGGCAACTTCCAGGGGACCTATACCCGCCCGAGTAACTCCTAGGATATGAAGAACTGCAAGCAGAAGCCCGGCGAGTCCCTCCGAGATTACATTCAGCGATTTTTGCGCAAGCAAAATGAGCTGCCCGACGTCAGCGACGTCTTCACCTGCGGCATGACATCCAAGGCGCTCGTCCACAAGCTGGGGTGTAAAAAACCTCGGACGGCACGCGCCCTTCTCGACATCGCCACCACATTCGCCACCGGGGAGGAGGCTGTTCAAGCCAACTTCAACCGGGACCAGGCCAAGGACAAGGAGAGGTCCAAGGCCGACCGAAAGAAAGACGACCGCCCAGACCGGCTACCCGACCGCTGGGATGGGAGTGGGTCGAGCGGCAAAAAGCAGAAGAATCCTCGACAGGATGAGGAGTTCGCAGGCGTCACCGAGCAGCCGCCTCGACCTCCCAAGAAACCGGTCAACCACGACAACCACTTCGAAAAGATGCTCGATAAGACCTGCACCTACCACGCGACTCTCGTGACGCACACCCTACGGGATTGCAACCTCATGAAGGCTTTCTTCAAGGGGTACTTTCGCCCCGACGCTCGTCCTCAGCCTAAGCAACCCGACCCCCCGGCGAAGGAGGGGGAAGGTATCCCCGAAAGTACCTTCCCCGAGCCGAAGGATTGTCTGATGATCATTGGCGGGTCAGTGGCCTACGAGTCATGCCGCCATCAGAAGCAGACGTGGCGGGAGGTCAACCTGATCGCTCTCGCCGTCCCCTCGTATCTCAAGGGGTCGGAGGCCCCGATCACCTTTGACAGGTCCGATCATCTGGATCACGTGCCTCAGCCGGGGCGCCTGCCCCTGGTGCTCGATCTGATAATCAGCACCACTCGACTGTCCAAGGTCTTCATGGATGGAGGCAGCGCTCTTAACATCCTCTACATCGACACCTTCAAGGCCATGAAGCTCTCGAGGTCCAACCTCCTCCCGAGCAACGTTCCGTTTCATGGCGTCATTCCCAGAGGTAGCGCAGTACCCCTGTGTCGGATCACGTTGCCGGTCCCCTTCGACGACCGCGACAACTTTAGGACGGAGAAGCTCTCCTTCGAGGTGGTCGATTTCTTCGGTGCCTGTCATGCCATCCTCGGCCGACCCGCCTACGCCAAGTTCATGGCGGTCCCTAACTATGTCTACCTCAAGCTCAAAATGCTGGGGCCCAAAGGCGTCATCACTGTGGTGTCTCACTTCAAACATGCCCTCGCGTATGAGAAGGAAAGCTACGAGCTGGCCGTTGCCCTCGCGGGGTCGGCCCAACTAGAGGAGATACGCCAGTCTCAAGTGTTCGCCGCAACTCTCGACTCCAAGCCTGCCTCCTCCACGTCCTTCGAGCCCGCTAACGACTCCAAGGAGATCGCTCTCGACGACTCTGACACCTCCAAGAAGGCTAGAATCGGGACCGCGCTCTCCGACAAATTGGAAAGCATGCTCCTCGACTTCCTCCGTCGAAATCGGGACGTCTTCTCCTGGGCACCATCTGACATGCTAGGCATCTCGAAGGAGGTCGTTGAAGGAGCATGCTCTGAACATCATTCCCGGCTCTCGACCGGTGAAGCAACGACTCCGACGCTTCGACGACGAGAAGCGCTGCGCCATCGGTGAAGAGATCGCCAAGCTACTCGATGCCAAGTTCATCAAAGAGGTCTACCACCCAGAGAGGCTGGCCAACCCTGTAATGGTGAAAAAGAAGAATGGGAAATGGAGGATGTGTGTTGATTACGAGTCTCAACAAAGCATGCCCAAAAGATCCGTTTCCTTTGCCGCGCATAGATCAGGTGGTCGATTCCACCGCAGGGTGCGAAACCCTCAGTTTCCTTGATGCGTACTCTGGGTACCATTAGATATCCATGCGAGACTTCGACCAGTCGGCCACATCGTTCATCACACCTTTCGACTCGTTCTGCTACATCACCATGCCCTTCGGCCTCAAGAATGTCGGCGCCACAAGTCAGCGCTGTATGCAAAAATGCTTCCACGATCAGTGGGGTCAGAATCTGGAGGTCTACGTCGACGACATTGTCATCAAAACTCGGTAGGTGGCCGACCTCATCAACGATCTGGAAGAAATCTTCAACCTCCGGTAGTTCTGCATCAAGCTCAACCCCGAGAAGTGCGTTTTTGGCGTCCCCACCGGCAAGCTCCTCGGATTCGTCATCTTCGAGCGTGACATCAAAGCCAATCTCGAGAAGATAGCCGCCATCTGCAACCTCAGGCCCATCAACAACATCAGAGGTGTCCAGAAGCTTACTGGGTGTCTGGCGGCTCTCAGTCGCTTCATCTCCAGGCTAGGTGAGAAGGCTATGCCTTTTGACCGGCTTGTCCGAATGTCCGACCGCTTCACCTGGACCGCCGAAGCCCAGGAGGTCTTCGAGCAATTGGGGAGTACTATCTTCCCCACTAGTCCTAACTTCACCGACCCTGGTGAGCGGCTACTCCTCTACATCTCCGCCACCGCCAAGGTCGTTAGCACGGTACTTGTCGTCGAGCGATCGGAGGAGGGTCGGGCTTTGAAGGTCCAGCGACCCGTCTACTTCATCAGCGAAGTGCTCGCCGACGCCAAGACCCGATATACCCAAGTAGAGAAGCTGCTTTATGCGATTCTCATCACGAGCCGTAAGCTTCGTCACTACTTCGACAGCCACTCTATCCGAGTGGTGACAAGTTTCCCTCTCGGAGAAATCATGGGCTATGGAGCTCGTGGGCCATGACATCACCTACGTACCCCGGCAAGCCATCAAGTCCCAAACCCTCACCGACTTCATCGCCGAGTGGATCGAGGCGCAAGAGCCATCAGATTCCACCGACCCCGAGCATTGGACCATGTTCTTCGATGGATCCTGCCGACTGAAGGGTTCGGGGGCTGGCGTCGTTCTCATCTCCCCCAAGGGAGATAAGTTCCGGTACATTTTACAGATTCACTTTCCTGCCTCCAACAACGCGGCAGAGTACGAAGCTCTGCAGCATGGCCTTCGCCTGGCCATCACGCTCGAAGTCCGACGGCTCTATGTCAGGGGCGACTTCGAACTCGTCATCAACCTTGTCATGAAGGTGTCAAGCTGCCAAGATCTCAAGATGGAAGCCTACTGCCAAGACAAATTCGACGGGCTCGAGCTTCATCACGTTCTACGCCACAACAATGAGGCAGCCGACACCCTCGCACGAATGGCCTCGAGACGAGATCCAGTTCCCGACGATATCTTCCTCGAGATCCTAACCAAGCCGACAATCAAGCTCAAAGACGACGTCGTCGACCCCCACGCTGAGGCAGCAGTTGTGGAGCAAGCCCCGACCCACGGGGTCGAAGCCTTGGCCATCATTCTTGATTGGTCCTAGGACATTTATGCGTACCTCCAAGACGGCAGCCTGCCATCCGACACCAACGAAGCCTACACTCTCATCGATAACAAGCTCTACAAGCGCAGTCCCAGTGGCCTCATCCAGCGCTGCATCCCTCATGCGGAGGGTCTGCGCCTTCTCGACGACATTCACTCCGGGATTTGCAGGCATCATGCTGCCCCAAGGAGCCTAGTTGGCAAAGTTTTTCGCCAAGGTTTCTACTGGCCTACAGCAGTCTTTGACGCAGAAAAGCTCGTCCGCTCCTGCAGGGGCTATCAGTTCTACGCCCGTCAGACGCACCTACCGACCCAGGAGCTCCAGACGATCCCGATCACCTGACCGTTTGCGGTCTGAGGGCACGATGTCCTTGGGCCTTTTCGCAAGGCGCCCGAGGGCTTTACCCATCTATTCGTTGCAGTTGACAAGTTCACCAAGTGGATCGAAGCAAAGCTGACCCCTTGCATCAGCTTGGGTCGGGCCGTCGAGTTCATCCGCGATATCATCTTCCACTTTAGGGTCCCAAACTCCATCATCACTGACAATGGAACGTAATTCACCGAAAACGTCTTTCGGGAGTTCTGCGAGGAGCATCATAGTAGGCTCGATTTTGTCCGTCGCCCACTCGAAGACTAATGGGCAAGTGGAACGTGCCAATGGCATGGTGCTCCAGGGACTGAAGCCTCGGATCTACGACTACGTCGAGCAATCTGCCGGGCGGTGGGCCAAAGAGCTTACGTCTGTGTTGTGGGGCCTACGAACTACCCCCAACAGAACCACATGATTTACTCCTTTCTTCATGGTGTTCGGGGCCGAAGCCGTTCTGCCCACCGACCTCGACTACGACTCCCCAAGGATCAGAGCCTACGACGAGCAGAGGTCGGAAGACATGCGACAGGACGCCCTAGACCAGTTGGACGAGGCGCGCGACGTGGCCATACTTTGGTCGGCCAAGTACCAGCAAAGCCTTCGACGACTACACGCTCGACGCATCAAGGGTCGGGCCCTCAGAGTCAGCGACCTTGTGCTCAAGAGAGTGCAGGACAAGCGGGATCACCACAAGCTGTCCCCCCTGTGGGAAGGACCATATGTGATCAAGCGAGTCCTAAAGCCTGGCATGTACAAGCTGGTGATAGAGGACGACGCTGAGCTTATTCACACCTGGAACATCAAAATTTTGCGTCATTTTTACGCATAATAAAGCTATTCAAATCTCTATGCATCTCATTTATATCTTATCCGCTAACTGTGTCTTTGGTAGCGAAGTGCAGTCAGCTCACCTACACTCCTCTGCTCGGGGGCTATCATAGGTGTCCCACCCGAGGATCGGAGCGACCAACCCGAAGATCGTAAGGCCCTGTGCCTCGTTAGCCTAAACTATGGTCCCGCACCTTAGTCTCGAAAGGACTCCGCGTCCTAGCGATTGGCTCTATGCCTCGCCATTACTAAGGCTCGACGCCAACCACGTTTCCTCGGGGACCAACCCCCCGGCTAGTGACTCAGTGCACGAGTGACTCGGCCTGACCCTCGCGGACTATGAGCATTTTTGTTCAAAGCAATCCTCGCGGCTAACGGTCCGACCCGGTGTCAGTGACGCTCTACGGTTCGAGCCCGACACTCGACCCTACGAGCTATACCTAACCCAGTCGCCTGACCAACGCCCAATGGAACGCAAAGAACAATGCGAAATGTTTGACGTCAGAAAGAGTCGGAAACATAAACAACCTCGCGAACGAGTGAAGTCCACAGATCTCATTACAAGCTGCAAGCAAGAACATCTAAATGGGAGGTAGGCAGCCGAAGCGCTCCTTCATCAGGGTCGGCCGGAGGAAGCAGCTGATGATCTCCTGCGCTTGAGGCTTGGAGTCCTCGAAAAGCTTCGCTGATGCCTCACTCGACGTCCCCAAGGCGAAACCCTCAGCAATGCACCCAAGGTCGGCGTCGAAATAATGGGACTGAAGGTGCGCCAGCGTCAATGACGCTCCGCCCCGCAGAGCGACAAGCAACTCGGTGCAGATCAGCCTCGGCAGCATCTCCAGCACACGGGATGCCCGCTCCATCGACACGCTCGCGTCCCGAGTGTCGTCGAACACTTGGTGCACTAGCGTCTGGACCGACCACAGCAGCTTTCGGAGCTCCACAGACACGCCTGCATCTCAAAATTTCAGCAACCAACCTCCCTAATAAACTAACAAGTCCACTTGTTACTTACTCTCGTGATCTTTCTACGCAGCCTCAGTGACCGATTGCTCATTGGCCAGGTCCCGTTGAAGCTGATCCGTCGACGCCTCAAGCGAAGCAGACAGCTCTTGCAGCTTCGCCAGTTTTTCCATGTACTTCCTCACCTCAGCCTCCAACACGCCGAGGCGAGCCTTTGAAGTATCACGGCTTTCTAGGGCAAGGCGGCACAGCTCCTCCGACCGCTCCAACGCGCCGTCGGCCGCCTCCTTGGCCTCCTCGGCCAAGGGTGTCTGGTCCTTCAGCTCTCGAATTTCTCGGGCGCTACGGTCGGCCCCCTCTTGGAGTTCTGCGCGGTCCAACATGTTAGTGAAAAGCAATTGATTGAACATTTTTTAGATAGCAAACTGCAAAGTTACTTACTCGCGCAGGTCTGACGTACCATTCTGACCTCCTCGCCGAGGCTCCTCCTCTCAATGCGCAACTGAGTGATCTCCATTTGGAGCTCCTGGCTGTTTCTTTCAGAGTTTTCAGCGCGTCTTTCAGCATTCCCTAGGGCGAGGAGTCGATTGGCGGCCAATTTCTTGCCTCATCACGCTCGCCACGAGTCCGTGCAAGCTCACGGTGCAAAGCCTCGACCTCCGTCTGGACGAAACTTTGCAGAGGCTAGCGAAGCGCGCTTTCAAAGGTCCCCTGCAAGACCCACAAATCAGGTTCGTGCATAATACTCAAAACTTAAAATATTAAAACTTACCAGGCAGAGCGCTCCATAGGGATCGGCCATGGTCTCCTGAAACTCCTCCAAGCACTCCTTGGCGTTTTGCATATGAGTGAGCGCCGAGGAGACCCACTCGCCCCCCGAGCACACCTGGTCGTACAGGAACCTCCAAGAGTCCCAGGCGGCCTCATTGGAAGTTGAAGGACCAGGTGTCGGCTGGCGTCTGGAAGCAGTTGGCGGGGAGGGGTCCGGTCTCCACCTCAAAATCCGGGGCCACCCCGTGTCCTCTCGTCGCTCAGGAGCGACAGAAGGCTGCGTCGCCACCACCAACGCCGTTGGAGTGGCTTCAGTGGTCGACGGCGGCGCGGGTACTGCTGGCGTCGATGACTCCCTCGAAGTTGGCGGCGCGGTCGGATCCCTCGTCCTCGCGCCAGGGGACGGCCCGGCCTGTCTTTCCGTCGGAACAACGACGCTCGGAGGCACCATCGTCTCATCCCCAACTTCCACATCCCTGACGATAGGGCTCGGGAGCAGTGGAACATCAGCCCCGGCCTCAGTAGCCTTGGGTTGTCCCTCGTCCCTCCTGGCCTCTTCGCACGAGAGTCCCTCCTGATCCCCCTAGCCTCGGTGCTCAGGGGCTACACCTGTTCTTCCCCCCGCTCCTCCGCGGTCTCGACTGCGGGCACTGCATGAGGCAGGAACAGTGAAGAATATGCCGCCGGCTGCGCCAATCCTGCAGCAGGTGACCCTTCCTCGGACGCGCTCCCCGCCACAAAGGCCTGTGGCGCGGTGAGAGAAGGGCACTACAAAATACGACCAAAATGTCAAGCACTTCAAAACATCAGGTAAAATATCTGATTAAATCAAAATGCAGAAACTCACCGGCGTGACACTCGGATGGAGAAGGGCAGGCTCTCGCCTGGCGAAATTCCCCTGACCCTGGCGACCGCGGGCACGGACGGAGTTGGGGGGAGCAGAGGAACCAGATTCCTTTGTCTGTGCTTTTTTCGCAGGCGGCCCGTTGGCGCTCTCCGCATCCCTCGCCCTCTGACGACGAAAGCGCTCAGTGAGCGGCATATCGTTCAAAGAGTCAAAATCTATCTAGCAGAGCGGCAGCCGGAGTCGCCCGTGCCAAGCTCACGGCCGGGACCTTTCTCGACACCGCTGCGGCAATGGACCGTCAGGCTGGGGGAGGCGATCAATCTCTCCCAGTGGACGGCGATGACGAAAAATCGAAAACAGAAATCTTCGGAGTGGTCGGCACACCGGCCAAAGCAGTCGGCAAAGCAGCCGAAGCAGCTGGCACAACGGTCGAAACGGTCGGCACAGCGACCGAGGCGATCAGCATCACGACCGACAGTGCCGAGGTAACAGCCACCACGGCCAGGACGGTCGGCGCGGTCACAGGCGTCGAAGGAGACACCAGCCCAACCGAGGGCCCGACGACGGCATACTGGGGCCGACTCCTTGATCCGGAGATCCCGCGCCCAGTACAGCCAGGGCGCCGACTTCTTCAGCCGGCACCACCACAGGCGCCAGCGCATGTGACGGAGGAACGCCCTCCTACGAAACACGGAAAAGCATTTCATTCTCGCCAGTACCTTTATCACCTATCAAACTAATAAATGCAGGCAAAACGACTTACCAACCGATCCGCCTGATGCTTGGCATCCAGAGGTGCCAGTCCTTCGCTCGCATCAGCGAGAGCCTCACCCTTCAGGAGGCGCGAGAGGCGTTGCCTCACGCCGTCCTCCAATAGCTCCGACTAGAGGATCTCCCGCATCGTGTTGAACCGACCGACGTAGTCTCACATGAGCCGGGCGCGGAGGCGGAGCGGTTGAACATGACGTCGAACGAAGGTGTCGACGAACCGCGTCCCAGTCAGGCCCGCGTCGTCCAACTCGGCCATCCGAACGGGCAAATCCTCAATCCCGGCCTCCTGCGCGTCGCTGAGCTTGGCGTTTCACAAGTCCAAGAGCGCTGGCGGCTTGAGACTGAACGTCGACAGTTCGGGGGCGGTGTTCTCGATATAGAACCACCCCCCGTGCCATCCCTTCAGAGAGTCCTTCAACGGTATGTTGAAGCACTCCTGATGATTATTCCGGAGGCAAATCCCCGCGCCACCAACAGTGCGGACCGTGCCGCCTTCCTTCTGAGGCTGCACGTGGAAGAAATACCTCCACAAGTCGAAGTGGGGATTGATCTAGTCAATTTAATAATCAAAATCACAACAAATATATCGTGTACATTGATCTCATTAATATTTAAAGTAAAAATTAATCGACTAAACTATAAATATGGTATAACAAAGGTAGGAGACATTTGATCTCATAGGAATATTAAGAGTCACCACAAACATTATAAATTTTAGTTAATTGAATCATCAAAATCACAAAAACCTTGAGAAACCCTAGATATTAGAAAATCAAGATTATATGGCTTAAATTGCAACCAAACTTCAGTTAAATAGTTGGAGGAACATCCACATACCTCTAAAAACAAGCTCCTCCACAAAAAACGGGAACAAAACCATCCCTCCCACCGATCGCAAATCGCCTCGCCGCCGTGCCGTACCTCTGTTCTGAGGGTGTCACGAGGAACAGGGCGCGGCGGGGCTGCCCCTTATATAGGGTCAGCTAATGCAGGCGTCTCTTTTAAAATTACGCCTGCATTTAAGCTCCTAAGTGGCATATAAAGTCCACCGCCTGTGAAAATGCTACTAAGTGCAGGCGGCTCTCCTAAGTAACCGATTGCATTAGGAAAACCATTTCCACAGGCGGTTGGTTAGTAAAGGCGCCTGCATTAGTAGCATTTTCGTAGGCGGTGGACTTCCCCAAGCCCTCCTGCTACCTAGTATGGGCGGATTTTTGTTGAAAACCGCCTGCATTTGCCCGGGGAGGTGTCGGGACAAATGATTTTTGTAGTAGTGTATGTTCACATTTTGCCTAGCATGGGTTTTATTTGGTTCCTCCATGAATACCTAGGCGAAAAATGTTTATAATGGGCTTGGGTGGCTGAATTTTAGTACTTAGGACAACAATGAACATTTTTAAAATGCGATCAAAATGTTACACAAATTTTGTCTTTAGTCATCAAGAATGTATGCAAAATGTAAGAGATGATATGATATGCATATGTTTGCACTAACGTCCTCACACGAACCACCTCGCAATTGGCTTAAAAAAGAGAAAATTTAAATTTCTGTAAGTATATCAGAAAAAAGTATGTCTAAATTATAATATCTCAGTAATTAAAACATACCTGGATGTTCTTCAACCATTTGATCTTTCAGATTAATCATGTCCGTATCAGAGTTTTGGAATATTTCATTCGTGGTGTACCTTTGTTCGACAAAACACGTTTTGAGAGCCTATCTTTAACACATTTCATTCTCTCCAGCAACTTATCTTCCTATGTTATTAGCATTCTTTTTTCACGTTTTGTTTCTCTATCCCTTCTTCGTCGATCATCGTCCTTGTCAACATTGTCGGTACGAGGAGATGAATTTTCTATAAATAATATATTCAATATTTATATCCTACAGAAATCAGAAAACAAAATCTAACCGAAATAATCTAGACTAAGATTAATCATGTCGCATCGAACTTGTAAGATAGCACGTGGCGGATAGCGAACACACTCAGTCACGTGCTCTTGTGTCATGCACATTCTCCTGACACATGTAAGGTAGCGACTACATGTAATTGTAGACCGGCAACTGCGTCTGGAGCTTACCATACCCCATGTGCGCACTAACGGACATCTAGCTAGTACTAGTCCAGTAAAAGGAATTGGTCTCGCAATAGACACGTGTCGACCTGCGACCATATCTGAGAGTCTGACACAACCCAATCAGCACGAAAGTAGACTTACCAGTACCTTATTCGCACCTATGACAAGTGTTGAACGGCGACAGCATCTTTGGCGAAGCTTACCACATAAGCGTGTTAGTAACGAACATCAACCAACCTAGAGTCAGTATCACGACGTGTCGACCTGCAACCACGTCCAAGGGTCTGATGAATGTTCCATCGGCATGCAGTAAGACTTACCAGGACCTTGGTCGCTCCATTGACACATGTTGACCGCCGGCTGCATCACTCGCCATAGACAGGTGTGAGGAACCGTCCAAGTTGAGTTTTAATTAGTCGAATTAGCTTGATATCTCAAATGACATACAATCTCAAATCCATCTAACGAGAAATCTACCCCGGTAGTCCCCCGACATGCTTACCGAACAACGCCTAGGACAATATCATATCGGTAATCGACGTTGCACACATTACATAGGAATCCCACATATTTAGATAAGTTATTACAAACCATAAGTAAAGGGTTCAAACAGAAGCTTACAAGAATGAGAGCAGCAGGGTTGTAGTTTTAGCTCTCAAACTTCTAAAACATATTTAAACAAGGTACCAAGTTTTTATTTAGGTTCTAATAAAGACAGTGATGAGTACTATGCAGCGGAAAACATTTTTGAAACAAACCAAAGACAGTTGTGCTCAGCCCACAAACACCACCGTCACACAAAGGACAAACAAAGACTACTCATCCCCTTTGCCGGCATCGGCAAGGAAGAAATTGCTAAAAGCCATCTCATCCTCACCTGCAAAACATCAACAATGCAAAAGTGAGTAAGAAGCTACTCAGCAAGACTTACTCGTGGGATATACATCCCGACTCCATGTATCATGAATAAGGCATTAGCAAGGATAATAATAAAACGGTATTTATTGCAGAAAAGTAGTAAATATTAATAAATTATAAGCATAAGCATAAAGTAAAAAACTCGTGGGCAACTAATCACTAAACTCGACCAAAATACTTATGTACCAAAGTAGCAAGAGGTGTGTTAGCAATACACCTCATTTGGGCATGAATAATTATGTGAAGTTATTAACTATGTTGAACAATAATGGACACTAAGCGAGGTCATAACTGAGACCGCGACAATTCAAACCGATTATACACCCTGTAGGTGAGCCCAACTGTACCCACACGACTTGAGGACCATCCGGTTTACGCAACTTGTGACGTCACAGAAAAGGGCACTCATGTCAACCTTTCTCTCATCCATGCCCAAATGGTTGGATAATTGACATGTCTGGAAGGACCAATCTCGTGTCTCGTGGGAGCCCAGCGGTCACTCGTGCATGTCATTCAAGACATGATGTCACAAGCCAGACGTTGGTACACAAATGAGATACTCGGCTTGTCGTACCATTATATTTGACATGTGATATGAACGAAAAGTGCTTAGATCAACATTAACAACGGCCGGTCTTTAACCGACACAGACAGGGCTATCGCACATAGGACTCCTTTCCTGCTGCCAACCTATCCTTTTTTGTCTGGTCTCAAATTTTATCATCCTCAAGTTTAAACCAACCCTCTTAGTAAATAGGTAAATAAAGATCTTATACTCGCAAAAAGGTGGTGACCTTTCAGTGATTTGACTTCTACTGGTCTAAGCATGGCTAAGAAAGACACATTGTGACAAAAATAACAGCCTACCCAGTTCTAGGACATGGCAAGGAGTGGATAATCACAAAACTACCATATCTAGACTTATTCTATTGCCCGACAAATGCAATGACAACAGACTAATTCATTTCATAATTTATAATAAATTAAGGATCAGTATGCATGATGCTTGCCTTGCATTGTTGAAGTCTCCTCAGTAAGATCAACCCCAGGTGCTTCACCCTCTGGAGCACCCATGTCACTCTCGAGTACATTGTTCACTAAACAAATAAACAATGCTAATATGAATATGCATGCCATGCAACACCATGATAATAATGCAGATGGTTAAATCAATATTAATTTATTAATCCAACATATGAAAGGATTAAGTGTACTGGTAATTACGAAAGTGTTACTTAATTGATTAATACATTTATAACCTTTTCTATTACTAGATGGTGTAGATACTAAATCTAATTAGTTAATCACTCTACAACAGTAAGGTAAATAATTTGGCAAAACCTAATAGGTTAAATATCAGTAGAGCTTAATTATAACTTCCTCAAGTAATTTAACCTAACCTAGTTTAAATACTTTAGTTAATTACTAACACTTAATTTGGTTAGATAAACTAATTTAATAATATTTATTACAGTTCATGGACTAACAAATTTTTAATGGGTCATGATTCAGTAAATATAATTTAGGACAAAATTTGGTTAATTATCAACAACTACACTAATTACTATGAATTAATTACTAGAAAAAGAGAGATGAATCCATTATAAAATAATTATCAAATATATGGACCTAAAACATTTTTTACTGCCCTATAATCATTTATGTGACAGGCATGCAAAAGATCACTAATTTTAAATACATACATAATTTATTAAGAATTAAACATGCAAATGCAATTATCAGCAATTAATAATTATTTAGAAATTAGATACTTATGTTTAATAGTCTCAATAAAAAGTTCATGATTTTAGGTGTCTAGCAAAGTTGGTTTCATATTTTTGAGAGCTACTTTGAATTTTCTATGGATTTTACAAGAGTTATTGAATTTTTGCCCAATTAGAAATTAATATCCGGAAGAATATCAAAACTTAGTCCACATAGGGGCCACGTGGCAGCCTGCAGGGCTAGGATTCACGGGTGGCCACAGGCCTCGGTGCACGGGATCCTGCCGCTGGCTCGAGGTGGCCGAGCCCGGCCAAGGCGGGCGGCAGCAGTTTGCCGGCAAGCCATTTCCGGTGGCTAGCGCGGCGGGTTCCGACACCAACGCACTCAGCACATCACGTGGAGCCCCAGGAGAAAGTCGTCGGGGTCAACCACTCACTAGAGGGAGCCGTTGACGGGTGGATGGCGCGTGGTTCGGTGAGGTGGCAGGATGGTACAATAGATGAAATCGGACGACGTCTACACCTAGAGATTGAGGGAGACCAGGAGAAGACCGGTGTCGATGTTGTCACCGTCGAAAAGGGCCCGAAGGTGGGATTCAATGGTGAGGCGGCATGGGTCAGGTGGCGCAGGCCTTACACAGATCGATCACTTAGAAATACACCACGAGCACAACACACACGCGTTCTAGGGTTCTTGCTCGAAAAGAACTCTACCGTCATTGTAAACCATTTTCGAGCTAATACAATCCACTTTCTCACCCCTAGACATAGGGTATTACATCTTTGAGGCGGCTCGAACCAGGTACATCTTTGAGTCTTTCGTAACCACGTCGACAAGAAGAGCGCATGAATCCCTATCCAAAGATGTAAATTCTACTGCACCGGTTAATGAAACACCGATAGTTGGTGCGCCGCGTATGGGGTTTTCGTCATGCAGTTCACTTCATTTTATCAATGGCTTCGATCTTCCTGTTTTTGCTTCGGGAGCTTCATGATCGCCGTCGCTCAGGATGGTCGGTCGTGGCGCGTCCTCGTCTTCACTGTCGGTCAGGATTTCCATTTGAGGAGTATGGACTTCATCGCCGATCAGAACAGAACTTCGTCTTCAGGCCCCGCATGCGAAATGCGCAGCTCGACGCCCTCGAGTTCGCGTGGCGCTGAGTCACAACCTGGCGCATGAGTGCTTCATGCTTCATGTGCCAAAGTGTGGGGAGAAGACACCTCTTGGTCATACACTGGTCGGCAATGTCTCGCCACGGCATGGAGCGGTCAGCATCATCGAGCAGGCCCTATGGCGTAAAACTGCCACTGGCGGGCCGACTCCACCCGCAACGCTGACAAGGAGGGATCGGCACCCAAGGAACACCCTCTGCGACATCCACGATAGTCTATGCGCCTTCCTCCATGGTGCACCAAAACAATAAGAACAGTCATCATGGTCGGAACAATTCCAGGTACACAGTAGTCAGCGACGACGTGTCGGACAGTGTAGCCCGGCTCGTGGTAGCCGGACAAAAGGGCAAGACCACCCGCCGGGGCCCAATCTGTTCATCGACGCCTCGGGCTGGACCACGACGCGTACCACACCATCCACGCTCGACGGTTGGCCAGGAGCGACAACCGTCACTCCTGGATCGAACCCTTGAGATCTATGACCATCGGCACAGCCGCGACCCATCTTAGAGTCCCAGCCTTGATGGGGTCGACCCCGGGCCTTCGGGCCGGAGATCTGCAGGGCAAGATTTCCGCCCCGTTTTTGTGTGCCAACCAACATCGCTAAGTACACCGGTGAGTCCAATCCGACCCACTGGCTCGAAGACTATGACCTCGACTGCCACGCAGGAGGAGCGGACGATCTGTTCGCCATTCAGTACCTGCCGCTCTTTCTGGACAACTCGGCAAGGGTGGCTCGAGCATCTTCCGACCAGCTGCATCACGACTGGTCCAACCTCCGACGCATCTTTGTCAGGAGCTTTCAAGGGACCTACACTTGTCCAGGTAAATCTTGGGATATCAAAAACTGCAAGCATAAGTCTGGTGAATCGCTCCAGACTACATCCAGCGCTTCTTACGCAAACGCAACGAGCTCTCCGACGTGAGCGACACCGATGTCATAAATGCCTTCACCTGTGGCACAAGCTCCAAATCACTCATCCACAAGCTAGGGTGTAAAAACCCTCATACAGCCCAAGACCTCCTCGATATCGCCACAACCTTTGCGATGGGAGAGGAGGCCGTCCAACCCAACCTCGACAAGGACCGGGACAACGGCAAGGAGAAATCCAAGGCCGACCATCGCTCCGACCACCACAATGACCGATCCGGGGGCGGTTCGAGCAGCAAGAGGCCAAGGAAGAGCAAGCAACAACGCAACAAGTTCGGGGGTGTCACCGACCACCCTTCGCAACCTTAGGCTCAAGGACCTGTCCACGACCACTACTTCGAGAAACACCTCGATTAGCCCTGCCCGAACCACGCGACTCAGTCAAGCACCTCTATAAGGACTGTTGTCTGATGAAGCAGTTAGTGAAAGGTGACCTCTGTCCCCAGCAGTGGCCTCGACGGTCCGACCCTCCACCGAAGGATGGTGAGGGGGACAGAGGCCCTCCCTTCCTCGATCCAGTGGGCTGCCTCATCTTCTTCAGCAGGTCGATGGCTTACGAGTCTCGATGCCGCTATAAGATCACCCTCAAAGAAGACAACATCAGCAACCATGTCGTCTTGACTTATCTTAAGTGGTCAAAATCGCCCATCACATTTCGTATGCGACCATCCCGACCACATTCTGCAGCCGGGGCATCTTCCGCTCATGCTCGACACCATTATCAGCACCCTTCATGGATGACAGCAGCACCCTTAACATCCTCTACATCGACACTTTCAACACCATGAAGCACTCACGGTCGGACATCCGTCCGAGCAGTGCTCCATTTCATGGAGTTATTCCTGGGGACTGCATAGGGCCCCTGGGTCAGATCGACCTTCCAATCACTTTAGGCGATCTAAATAACTTCAAGACAGAGAAGCTCACCTCACCTTCGAAGTGGTGGACTTCGTGGGAACGTACCACGCCATCCTCGGATGACCTTCCTACGACAAGTTCATGGCCGTCCCCATCTATGTGTACCTCAAGCTAAAAAGGCTCAACCCCAAAGGCGTCATCACCGTAGTGTCACGCTTCCAACACACGCTAGCCTGCGAGCAGGTGAGCTGCGAACTGGCCATGGCCCTCACAGGGTGGGCTGAGCTAACAGAGCTCTGGAAGACGGCGGGGTCAGACGCCACTCTCGACTCCACGTCTTCGACCTCAACATCCTTTGAACCCACCAACAACTCCAAAGAGATCATCCTCGAACCATCCGACTCGACCAAGAAAGCCAAGGTCGAAACATCGCTCTTTGACAAATAGAAAAGCGCACTCGTCGACTTCCACATCAAATCGGGATATCTTCACCTGGGTACCCTCTGATAAGCTGAGCATCCCGAAGGAGGTCACCGAGCACTCGCTCAACATCATCCCAATTGGTGCACCAACGGCTCCAACGCTTTGACCATGAGAAGCGGTGGGCGATCGAAGAAGAAATTGCCAAACTACTCAACGCCAACTTCATAAAGGAGGTCTACCACTCTGAGTGGCTCTCAAACCCTGTAATGGTCAAGAAAAAGAATGGAAAATGGAGGATGTACATTGACTATTCCGGTCTCAACATGGCATGCCCGAAGATCCATTTTCTTTTCCGCGCATAGATTAGGTGGTCGATTCAATGGCCGGCTCTGAGACCCTTAGTTTTTTTCATGCGTACTCCGAGTACCATCAGATCTCTATGAGCGGTTCCGATCAGCCGACCTCGTCTTTCATCACCCTATTCAGTTCCTTTTGCTACATCACCATGTCATTCAAGCTGAAGAACGCCGGCACGACCTATCATTGCCTGCATGCAGAAGTGCTTCCATGTTCAGCTAGGTCAGAACCACGAAGTCTACATTGATGACATCATCATCAAGTTAAAGAAGACCTCGGACCTGGTTGGAGACCTGGAGGAGACATTCACCAAAGTTCGGAGGAGGGTCGGGCTCTGAAAGTCTAGCGGCTTGTCTACTTCATCAGCGAGATGCTTGCCGATGCCAAGACTCGGTACATGCAAGTAGAGAAACTTCTCTACACTATACTCATCACCGGGCGCAAGCTTCACAACTAATTCGACAGCCACGCTATCCGAGTGGTGACCAGCTTCCCGCTCGGGGAAATCATCAATGGCAAGGACGTGGTCAAGCGGATTGCGACATGGGCCAAGGCCTAGGAACCATCGACCCCTGCCAAGCTCGAGCATTGGACGATGTTCTTTGATGGCTCCTGCATACTGAAGGGCTCGAGGGATAGCTTCATCCTCATCTCTCCAAAGGGCGACATGTTCCGGTACATGTTGCAGAATCATTTTTGTGCTTCCAACAATGTCACCGAGTACGAAGCCCTCCTCCATGGCCTCCACATGGCCATCGCCCTCGGCGTGCGGCAGCTCTATGTCAAAGGCGACTATGAGCTCCTCATCAATGAAATTATGAAGGAATCAAGCTACTGGGATCCAAAGATGGAGGCCTACTATCAGGAAGTTCATAAGCTCGAAGACAAGTTCGCTGGGCTCAAGCTCCACCATGTTCTACATTGCGACAACGAAGCGGTTGATGCACTTGCCAAAATGGCCTCAAGACGGGACCTCATCCCCAATGATGTTTTCCTTGAGGTCCTCACCAAGCCGACCATCAAGCTCAAGAACGACGCCACCGACCCCAAAGCAAAGCCATGGTCGGCAACCAACCCCCAACCCCAGGGTCAAAAATCATGGCCATCATCCCTGACTGGTCTCAAGACATCTTCGCCTTCCTCTGAGACGGCACCCTTCTGACCAATGCCAATGAAGCCAGGAGCGTATCGCGCCACGCCAAGGCCTACGTCATCACCGTCGATGAACTCTACAAGAGGAGCACGAGTGGCATGCTCTAGAGCTTCATCCCTCAAGCAGAGGGTCGGCAGCTTTTTGAAGACATCCACTCGGGCATTTGCGGTTACCACGCCGCCCCGAGGACCCTGCTTGGGAATGCTTTCTGCCAGGGGTTTTACTGGTCCATGCCAGTCTTCGACGTCGAGCAGTTAGTCTGTTCCTGCAAGGTATGCCAGTTCTACGCCCGGCAAACACACATGCTGGCCCAAAAGCACTAGACGATTCCGATCATGTGGCCTTTTGCGGTCTGGGGGCTTGAATCCTCAAGCCTTTCTGAAATGCGCCTGGTGGCTTCGTCCATCTTTTTGTCACCGTCAACAAGTTCACCAAGTGGATCAAAGCCAAACCGGTGTCAAGTATTAGCGCCGGCCGAGCGGCTGACTTCTTCCATGACATCATATGTTGTTTTGAGGTCCCGAACTCCATCATCACCAATAACGGCCAGCAATTTGCCAGTCAAAAATTCCATGAATTTTGTGAGTAGTACCACATCTAGCTTGACTTCACTACCGTGGCCCACCCGAGGACTAACGTACAGGTTGAGTGTGCCAATGGGATGGTGCTCCAAGGCCTCAAGCCCCAACTATATGATTTCATTGAGCAGGCGGCCGGACGATGGGTCCGCGAGCTTCTGTCTTTGTTGTCGTGTCTGCGTATGTCCCCCAATAGAACGATGGTGTTCACTCCTTTCTTCATGACATTTAGAGCGGAAGCCATGTTGCCGATCGACCTCGAATTCGACTCCCTGAGAGTCTGAGCCCACGATGAGAGAAGGTCAGAAATGGCATGGCAAGGCGCTTTGGATCGACTGGACGAAGCTCATGATGTCACCATCCTATGGTCGGCTAAGTACCAACAGAGTCTACGACGACTAGACGCTCGGCAGATCAAGGGTTGGGCCTTTAGCGCAGGAGACCTGGTGCCCAAGAGGGTCCAAAGTAGGGTCGGTCAGCACAAGTTGTTGCCACCCTAGAAAGTTCTGTATGTCGTCAAGCGAGTTCTAAGGCCCGGTGCCTACAAGCTGGCAATCGAGAGTGACAGTGAACTTGTTACTGACTGTAACATCAAACAATTGCTTCGGTTCTACCCATAACAAAATCAGATTAGTCTAAAGCTGTTGAGCTCTCTTGCCTTTTTCTCATTCTGGACAGTGGAGCGCTGCTGAAAGGCTGCCCTCAATCACCTTGGGGCTATCTCAGTGCCCCCGTGGTGCAAGCCCCGAGCCATGGGTCGGTGCATTTGACCTTTCTGTTTTCGCTCTCAGGCTTCATGCCTCACTTTTCATTTTCCTCACTCTAAGGCCCCATGCCTCGTTTCCCAGGAATCATTCTCTTGACCAGTGCCGAGCTCACGGGTGACCCTCGGATGTGCAAAGTAAATTGCGAGCACTAGCTTTTAAAGTTTCCCTCACGGCTAACGACTGACGACCATGGCTGGTGACCCTCTACGGCTGTATTGAGTCCGACCTCGACCCTACGAGCTATACCCAACCCAGTCGCTCAATCAACACCCAACAGAACTCGAGAATGCAAAGACGCAAAAAATTTACACAGGCAAAATGAGGGTCGGATCCGTTGTTTATTTACAATGTTTTGCAAAAGCATTACAGAACCCTAACTCTACGTATGATAGATGGTACTGCAGAGGGATCTACTGGAACCACTGTTGCTGGAAGCTCGGCATCAGGAAAGCCCTGCACAGCTCGCGCGCCCTAGGCTACACCTCGATCGACAGCTCCTCGATCCACTCATCTAACATCTCCGCAGCCAACCCTTCAGAGACGTGCTCGAGGTTGGCGTTCGGGTAGTGTGATTGGGTCAGCTCCAGGGCCAGCAAACACACTGATGTGTATGTGGTTCCCGATCTTCTATTAGGTCGTTGTAACTCTCGATTTGGTGGAGATGCGACACACAATCGATCCGGCCTCAGATCAACACGATTTGAACCCCGCAATCGCAGCACCACTTCTCCTTTGGTTATCAACCATGCAACACAAGATTGACCTCGCCAAGAAGGCTAATCCCAACCTGCAAATCGAAGAACACAAGCAAGAACAAGGAAGAATGCAACTCAATTGCAAAATTTGAATTATCTCATGAAGATGGAAACCAACAAACCGTCAAATGGCAAAACTATTTGATAACAGATGAAAACTAAGCAAAAACTTAAACCTAATGATGGAGGCTACTGATTATAAAGACTTTAGAGCATCCATAGGTGCAAACCCTAATACTAATGGGCCTGATACACGGCCCAATGTTCAAATGATAGTGTCGCAGCACCAGGGCAGTTTTTGGACGTCATCTTGTTTAAATGATTTTCACTGACTTCGGTCAAATTTATAGATGAGACCAGTGCCATTGGAAAGATTATCTTCTTATCTTTCCATCCATATCTAGAACGTCCAAAACGCATCCCGCATGCAACCTAGCTGGGCGTCCGTTTTAGTACAGACTGCTCTTAGAACTTGGGGGCAACTCGACTCCGAGTTGGATTGAATCTCCTCCGGGGTTGAACGTGCCTTGCTAGTATTGAGCACCTTCAAGTCCTTCCTTATGCTTCGCTTGATCCTTTCCAATGTTCCTAGTCATGATAAATTACTAGGTAGCAATCTATTCTCAAAGGAAGGAAGGCGTGTTCCTTGGATTCCATGTAAAGCAAATGAAACAAGGGACATTAATCTATCAAGAGAAGTACACAAGAGATCTTCTCAAGAGCTTTGGAATGGAGGATTCAAAGCCAATCAAGACTCCAATGGCCACAAATGGTATTCTTGGCCCTAATGAGAGTGGTATATCGGTTGATAAAAAGCTTTATCGTTCTATGATTGGCTCTCTCTTATATCTTACCGCTTCTCGTCCGTATATTATGTAGAGTGTATTCATTTGTGCCCGTTATCAACGTAATCCTAAGAAATCACATCTAAGTGCTGTCAAAAGAATTCTGAGGCAATTCCTTATTTACCATTGGAAGGTAGCTTGATTCTGTATAAGCCATTGAATTTTGTTTAGTTCCTTATCCGCCATCGGATCTGAATTTCATTCCTTACATGCCACTAACATGAATGATCTGGTATTAAATTGAGTTAAAAGGACAAATTCAACTTTTTGCCTATATTTTATTCATGACCCTATACTTATATATGCAAGTAACTATCTATACTTGTATATAAAATTGATTATGTTCCATTCATACCATTATAGTTATGAATGTAATAGAATCTTAATACCCATGTATGATGCAATAAAAAAATTATGAATATGTATTACTAATAAATATATTAATCTTATGAAATAAATATTAATAAACAAGAGATGTTGACATAAATAACACATTTTAGACACACTAGTTAATTACATAAAATGAACGGTAAATTCCTTATTAGCCATCAAAAAACTTGTAGTTCCTTATTAGCAACTCAAAATTTTGAATTTCCTTATCAACCATTAATGTTAACTTTCTTTCCTTATTCGCCGCTCCTATACATTTGAGGGCTTGAAAAAGAAGTTTCTGCTCTTCTTTCAAATTTTCCTAAATTTTATCATTACTCATTTTAGTGGATGTTGTTTAGCTTTGGGGCATCAAGGAAAAAATTTTACATGCAATTCAAATTTTAAAATTTAATCTGAACTATTTTGTTTCCTTTTAAGTTCATGGGCCATAATGTGAATTTGTGAGATAAAATTGATTCCTATAACATTCACTAAAATGGATAATGAGAAAACTTAGTAAAAATTGATTGAGGGGCAAACAGGTCTTTTTCAAGCCTCTAAATGTATAAGAGTGGTGGATAAGGAAAGGAAGTTAATATTAGTGGTTGATAAGGGAATTCAAAATTTTCAATGGTTAATAAGGAATCATAAGTTTTTTTGATGGCCAATAAGAAATTGACCCAATGGCATGTGAGGGTTGAAATTAAAAATCAATGGCAGATAGGGAATTTTGATATTTTCAATGGCTTGTACGGCATTATGCTATCTTTCAATAGTAAATAAGGATTTCTTAAAGAACTCTTAGGAACCTCAAGTATACACCAACTATGGGCCTTTGGTATCTAAAAAATGGAGGATTTGATCTTATTGGCTACTGCGAATCGGACTTCACCGGATACAAAGTGAGTAGGAAGAGTACCTCCGGTGGATGTCAATTTCTTGGAAGATCTTTGGTTGCCTGGAGCTCTAAGAAGCAAAATGCCATGGCTCTCTCATCGGCCGAAGCGGAACATATGGCAGGCAATGCTTGTTGTGCTCAACTTCTCTATATAAAGCAAACTCTCATGGACTATGGGCTGATATATAATCAAATTCCCCTATATTGTGATAGTGAGAGTGCTATCAATATGGCTCTTCATAAGGGTGATCATGGTCATGCTAAACATATTGAGGTCAAGCATCATTTTATAAGGGATCATGTGGCCAAGAAGGATATTCATCTTATTAGTGTGAGGACAAATGATCAATTGGCCGATATTTTCACGAAGCCCCTTGATGAGAAGAATTTTAACAGGCTAAGAGGAGAGCTCAACATTCTCGATCTCTCAAACTTCACTTGAGTAATCTCCAAACCTTAGCATCTTCTTGTACATGTTTTCTTGTGTTTGCTTTGTTTTTGTTGTTCTTCTTGTTTTGTAGTACCGTCATCGAACCCTTTCAAGATAGCAATGATCTTAGATAGCTTGGGAAGAATGTTCATGGAGTGCCCAAGGCTAGGAGATGAGGATCATTGTGAGTAAGCTTGCGAGGGGATTTCAATGTGATGGGATAATTGTTTTCTAGTCTTTCTTCATCATGAGCATGCATCTTTTGTTCTTGTTTATGCATTCATGCACATCTCATGCTTTGCATCTAGTGTCTTGATGTCAAGCACGATTCTAGGGGGAGTTGCTCATAATCTAATATAAGTTTATCGCCCCAAGACATCCTTTAAAGTAATTGTGAGCTTCATGCCATTGAATCACAATCTTTTGAGTTCTAAGGTTAAAACTACTTACGCGGCACAAAGACTATGGTTCATACATTCTCATGTGCCTAACTAACCCCCTCTTGTTGAAAGAAGAGGAAGTTTCTTGGTTAAATCCTCGTAGGAATGAATCATGTCAAGAGAGGTATCTTTCGAGGGGGAGTAAGAGTCTAGAGAAGATGAAAGGACAAGAGAAAGATTGCTAGATGATCATTCGGTAATATTGCTCTATACTCACTTATTCTCTGTGCGGTTTGTCTATTGCACTCTCCTCCTGTGGTGTTTTTTTTGTTGATAGATGACAAAGGGGGAGAAGTATGAGTATTGATGATGGTGATGATCGAGAAGAGTTTTGGTATGAGTATGGATGAAGGAAATGGTCACGAAGAATTGCGATAAGATTTATCTTTGGAGAACTTTGACCAAGAAAATAAAGGGGTAATCTTCTCAAATCTCGTGCAATTTGTGAGCTTCTTGACAAGAGATGGTAAGACAACTTGTGCCTATCCTTTATTTTAAGGGTGTCTCTTTCTTTCCTTCCTATCTTTTTATCATCTCGATCACTTGTATCATAGTTGTCATCAATCACCAAAGAGGAGGAGATTGTTAGCTTCATGATCATTGAAGCCCCTCAAAGGTATGAATGGTTTTAGTGATTGTATGAGAACCATGAACTAACTCGTTGGATGTAGGTTCATCAACACTATTCTCCACTTATATGAGTTGGTTGTCCAAGGTTGCTTCGGTTCTCCGTGTGCTTTCAAAGAAGGAGCCTGTCCAAGGCTAAAGTTGTTTTAGAGCCATGTTTGACTTAGTTTTTAGGCCTTGAGTCTATAGAAAACACCGGTACTATTAAGAGGGCTTGGGTCACGCGTCTCAGTTTTACAAGAATTAGAGAGTATGGATGCTTTAGGTTCTCTGAGGCACTTGAGTGGTCAGTGAAGCTTGAAGGTGTCAAGAGTTGAAGCGGGAAGCTTGGATTCTTGAAGATGTTAAGTTTTAGCATCTGGAAGGTCACCGAACAGTCCGACAGTTTCAACAAACACTCTAGTGTGTGCTGGTGTCTGAAGTCCAGAGAGGCAGTTTTCTTGTAGCAGCTCAGATGAAGTTACCATACAGTCCGCAGGGGTCACCGGACAGTTCGGTGAGTGCTGAAGGGCGAAGTCTAGTGAGAGGTGCTCTCTGGAGTTGGAGTGAAGAAGTCACCGGATAGTTTGATGGTGCAATGACCGAACAGTCCGGTGAACCAGAAGCTTAAGTCCAGAAGAGGTGTCTCTGGAGGTCCAAAAGAGAAGGTCAGGCAGAAGCAGAAGTTCAGAAGAGGTGTCTCTGGAGGTCCAAAAGAGTCACCGGCAGTCCGGTGATGGTATGAAGCAGATAGTCCAGTGTCACACAAAATAGATTCCAGATAGGATGTTTCATGCCAGTCGAAGACCAAGAGTCACCTGATAGTCCGAAGGTCCCTGTCACTGGACAATCTGGTGATTGCAAAAAGCAGTCAGCTTTTTAGCAATGGCTCTCAACGAGTCTTTCAGGGCTTGGGGCCTATTTAAACTGTTGGGAGAGCTGTTGTGGAGGTTACCTGCGGCCAGAGAAGTATGGAGATCATTTGTTGAAGCGAAAGGTCATAAAGTGAAGCACAAGGAGGCATCGTGTGAGATCTTAAGTGCTAGTGAAGAGTAGCAAAGAGCATCCATACATTTTTAGAGGTTGTGAGGCTGAGAGGAGTGTCTTCGGCTTGTTACCCTTAGTCTATGGCAGCCTAGACTGGTTAGGCGTCGTTGTTCGAGCTTTCGAAGACTTGTGGAAGACGACATCAAGTTTGTGAGCAGTTTCACGTCCCCCGCTCGAAAGGGACACCAAGAGAGGCTTGCTCTACACTTGGGTATTGTTCGCTATAGTTGGGCTGCCGGTGACTTCACTCTGGGAGTGAAGTGTACCCTTGTGAGCATCGTTTCAGGAACAACGAAAGGAACCAAGACTTCGACGGGAGTGGTTCAACGAGGATTAGGGGAAAGCGCCATCCTTCTAAGACCTCGAGAAAAATTGTTGAGCATCTCTTTCACCCTTCCCTTTACTTCTGCATTTACCTTATTGCGAGTAGTGTGAATAGGTTGCTTGGTTATATCACTTGGTGGCTCTCATGCTGGCTTGCTAGCTTGATAGGTTGTTCTTTCTTCATCTTCTAGAGTTTGTTTGTCTTCTAGCTTGGTTGTTCTTTTGCTTAGTCCCTTCTTGCTAGGTGCCGATTGCTAGTATTGCTAGAAGTTCGGAAGAGCAAGAAAAAGAACTAGTAGTGTAAGTGCCCGATTCAACACTCCTTCTTGGTCACTTGATCCTTACAAGTGTATGTATGACTGCTGTTATGGAGTTGTCGTCCCTACAACTCTTTTTTGCTAGCACAGCAAGGTGAAACAACTGCTCAAAAGTATCATAATCTTTATAATCAATAATGTCCTGAATTTCATGATGCAACCCCTATAAAAACAACAAATAGTATCCTCAATGTCCTCTTCTATCCCACAATGCATCACACCCTTTTGTAACTCAACAAAATAATCTTAAACAGATTTATCATGTTGTTCTAAGCGTTGCAATTTTTTATGCAAATCTCGTTGATAGGAAGGGGGAACAAAATAGTTACGCATAGCATCTTTCAATCTATCCTAATTATTAGGTAGCAAATGTGCTTTGCAAAGATCAGTCCACTAGAGTAAAGCAAAAATTTCAAAACTCACTAGGAGCTTGTCTAACTCTATGATTTTCAGGGACTAAGTGAGAGGTATTTTTTTTGCTCTACAATCATCTCCCAATCAATATGTGGCTTCAGCATCATAATTACCAGAGAAGGGTGGGATGATAAACTTAATCTTTGCGAAAGGTTCGTCACGAGCACAATTTTTATTACCTCCCAAACCTTGGCAGTTACGGCATTGACGATCGTAGAATGTGTTGCGCTGTTGGTCTCTATCATTGTCAATGTCATCATGAGAGTTGTTCTCGTCATTAACTTCCTATTCCTCTCTCTGTGGTGGTGGACGTCTCTCAAAGGTTGTCATATGAGTTGACACTGGAATTGCTAATTCATTGTCTGGAAGAGCATTTCCATTTCATTGAATTGCTCAGTCATCCTCTGATCGAACTTAGCAAGTGCGCCAGCAAGTTGATTTTAACTGACACAATCAACGAAGTCGTTCGGGGTGTTGGCAGCTTCAGAAGCTTTAGCCTTATCACTTTCAGACTTACCACTTCTAGATTTGCAAGTTCCTACTATGGTTAGAAAACAACAAAGAAGCAAAGCAGGATATTATCCCTACACTATGGTGGTGTGGGATCGCTGGTGGCAGATCTGCAAAAGGAAATGACTTACCAGGTTCTTACACGGCTCTTACCAAGGCAAGGCAAAGGATGGTACAACCAGTGACGGGAGAACTCAAGGAGTCATAATTCCACAATTGTAGGGTCAAATAATATGCTGATCGAGGTAGATATGTGAAGCTTGAAGGGCTAAAATAATGATTTGTGAAACACAATTCTATAACAGATAGTATTGTTGAATAAGTGTTCCAAGTACATAATTCTAGTTGCTGGTCGAATCTTATGAAAAATACAGATGCGAAAGATCAGCAACAAGCACGGCTCCAAAAATCAGCAATCAGCACGGGTATAGCACATGACAGTGATGTCAGCTTGATGTTGTCATTTATTTATTTTTATTTTGAATTTTTACTATTTTTCTCATGACTAAAGAAGCAAAAACAGGAACACCAAGAAGTTTTAGACTGATCCAATAAGGGATGTGTTTTGTGGAAAATAATGAATGTGTCAAAAAATTGAGTGCTAAAACTTGTAAATTCACAAAGATTCTTTTCCAGAGGGATTTTGGAATCAAAAATTTTGTCGAACCCACCAAAGTGGGAAGCCCCAAATGCATCTTTTTGTTCTGAGAATTTGAAAAAAAAATGCGCTCCATTTTGAGTTTGTATGCAAAAGTTATGCCTGTTTTACTGAAGGGTGCCCGAGATACATTTTTTGAGGATATGAAATGCAATCGAGATGCAATCGAGTGGCTATTTTTTGGATGACTCGGCAGCGGAGAACTATGGAAAGGTGGATGATGAAAGGTGGATCTGTTTATGGTCAAAATATGGGGTGGGTGGGTGGGTTAAAATTTTGATGTAAAAGACCAAAGAACAGATGTGACATGATAACAGATGTGAACACGATAATATATGAATGATGAAGGAAAACTTCTGGATGCAAAAAGATATCGAAATCCAGCAACCAAAATACAAAATAAGGACACAACCTCAACACTACGGACTCTAAAAAAATTATGCAAAGGTTAAACATGACTTGGACAGGGGAACACCTAACAATCTACTATTTTTGTTATGTTGCGGCTTTTCTGTGAATGATAGGATGAATGCCAAATAGACAAAGATAAATGTGAAGCTGATGGTATACCTAAAGCTCTAATTACCACTTGATGTGTACGTGGTTCCCAACCCTCCGTTAGGTCATGGTAACTCTCAATTTGGTGGAGATGTGACACACAATTGATCGGGCCTCAAATCAACACGATTTGAACCCCGCAATCACAGCACCACTTCTTCTCTAGCTATCAACTGTGCAACACAAGATTAACCTCACCAAGAAGACTAATCCCATCCTGCAAATCGAAGAACACAAGCAAGAATAAGGAAGAACGCAACTCAATTACAAAATCTGAATTAATCTCACAAAGTTGGAAACCAACAAACCGTCAAACGGTGAAACTGTTTGATAACAGATGAAAACTAAGCAAAAACCTAAATTTAATGGTGGCGGCTACTGATTATATAGACTTTATTGTGTCCTTAGGGGCAAACCCTAATACCAATGAGCCTAGGAAAGATACACGGACCAATGGCCCAAAGATAGTGTCGCAGCACCGAGGCAGTTTCTGGACATCATCTTGTTTTTAACGATTTCTATTGACTTCGGTCAAATTGGGAGATTAGACTGGTGCTGTTAGAAAGGTTATCTTCTTAGCTTTTATCCATATCTAAAACATCCAAAATGGATCCCGTATACGACTTGAGCGTCCGTTTTAGTATGGACTATTCCTGGAAACCAAGGGCAACTCGACTCTGAGTTGGATTCAATCTCCTCTAGGGTTAGAACGTATCCTGATGGTCTTGGGCTCCTTCACGTCCTTCTTTGTGCTTCCCTTGATCCTCTTCAATGTTCCTAATCATGATAAAATCATTAGATACTAATCTATTCTCAAAAGAAAGAAGACATGTGTTTATGAAGGAGCTCATCTCTAAATTCAGTTGTTGTGCGCGAGCTATAGTAGGGGGAGGAGCGTTGTGTGTATCCAATGAAGAGATGTTTTCATCACACCTGTCCTCCAGCGCGCCGATCAACGTGGAGCCGATTAGTCCGGGCAACTGCCGCAGCACTTGGTGTGCGTGCTCCGCCAAGATGGAGTCTTCCTGCATTTTGGCGAACACCTAACGAAGCTTTGCGAACGCACCACTCGCACGTCCGTGTGCGGGAACGTCGGCGCTTCTTCAACGCCGGATTTAGGCAGCACCTTGACAACCCCGCCTCGGGAGGGATCCCATCGGAGGATGATTGTCTTAGGGTTGATCTGAGCTCGGTCAGGCCAGTCGGATTGCCATTAGTTACCGTTGGGACAAAGGAAGAACAGCAAAACGGGGGTGAGATGATTAGGGTTTGGAGAGATAAAAAATGTAAAGGCAAATGATAGGTTCTATCGGGATACCCTCAACCGGCCATGGGCCTCTGTTTTATAGAGGTGGGATGGTCTTGTCCCGTAGAGCAACAAATCATCTTAATTAGGAAACAAATTGGAATTGATCTACTGAAAATTTTATTAATTCGACACCACCGTAGTGTCCGGTAAAGTACCAGATACTCCGGTGACCGGAGTCTCCGGTAACAAGCCGAAGGGTCTGTCGTGTAAACTCCGGGAACTCGAGAAGGCTTGCCGGATGGTCCGGCACAGTGCTGTACAGTCCGGTGTACAAAATATCGGAACCCGACAGGGCCTGCCGGACAGTTCGGCATTGTGCTAGACACTCCAGTGGGCTGGATGCCCAAACCCGAGAGAGCTTACCAGACAATCCGGCTTTGTGCCGGATAATCCGGTGGGCTAAATGCCCCAAACCCGAGAGGGCTTGCCGGACACTCCGGCAAGGTGCCGGACACTCCGGTGGCTTGATGATTTTTGGGTGTCAACAGACACTACTTCAACAACAACAGTATAAATGGTATTTACCATTGCGCTCTTCGGCGATGACGGTGGCAGCAGCCTTGGCGTCCCCCAATTCCCACCGAAGTTTGGCGAGGTATCCCACGCCTACGACAGAGTGGTGACAGCAGTCTACCTAACCTCCGACAGCTCATCGGAGAGCTTGCCAACCTTCGCCTAGGCGGCCTTGCACGCCTTCTCGGCGGTGATGGTCCCGGAGGGTCTTTATCTCCGAGGCCTGTTGGTCGACCCGTCGCCAGACCTCTGGACATAGCATGAAATCATTGACAAAGCTTCATTTCTGAAGTAACAATAGATCGGGAAGTATGAACAACTTATGTGCTACAGTGTGCATTGTGGCAGTGAGCTCGGCTGAGACCTTGTTTTTCTCTGCCCGCTGCTCGTCAGCCTCCTTCCGAGCTTGATGGGCCTCCCCAACTGTGGCTCGGCATGCTTCCCGCTTGTCGTTGAGCTGGCGATGGAGCCGGATCGCATCTTCCTTTAACGCATCGCGACCGATCCTTGTCTTCTTCAGCTCTTAGCAGAGGGCTTTGACCTCAGCCCGCAATCCATTGTCAGATGACGGTGGACCAATCACCCGGAAGAGGGTCCTCTGCAAGAAGCTCGACTCAGTGCCACAATTAACAAAGGTTCATACAAAAGCCTAACATTATGACTTACCTGACACTCCAGTAGGTGGGGGGTCTTCAAAGATGTCCTGGCACCCACAAAGATCGTCAAGCACCTTGTTGAGGTCCGCGCAGGTGGCGAACATCACCGACCTGGTCGTCATATTCCAGCCAAGCCTTCATCGTTACTTCACTCGAAAGTGCATCTTCTTCGCCTGACCTCTGGGGCCTCGAGGTCGAAGGTCTGGGGGCAGCCGTGCCGGCCGCCGGTATGTTGGTCACCACCACCATCTCCTTGCCCCTTTCTTGGGGGCCTTCTTGGACGTTGGCGGCAGCGGTCGGAGTCGGCTCCTTGGCGGTGGTGGTTGGGATCGGCTCCTGTGGAACCTTGGCGGCATCGATCGGGGCCAGCACTCGTGGACCCTCGGTGGCAGCGGTCGGGGCCAGCTCTAGCGGCCCCTCGACGGCGGTGGTCACGATTGAGGTCGGCGCAGACTCGCCCTCCTCGACTGCCGTCTCTTCACCCCCCTCGGTGTCCACAGCCAGGTGAGGTAGAGTTCCTCCTTCAACTACCGCCTCCTCCCGGCCCTCGGTGGCAGTGGTCAAGGGAGGCAGCAGCAGGATAACTTCTTTAACCGCCGGCTCGCTGGCCGGCGGATCTTGGACCGACGCCGTCGAGGGACAGCGTTGCAGAGCAAACCGCTCCCTAAAGATCAACCCTTCCATCACCAGCTGCAGCCACCTTCTCCAACAAAGAGGCGACAATGGAAACCTTTGCGGCAGCGAGAGACGTCGAGGCTCTGACAGAATGGGCAATCAAGTTCAATGCATAAACTAAAACCAAGGTAATTTCAATAATCGAATATCAAGTACAGTACACCTTTGACCGCCGAATCGGGAGAGGATGATTCAGGCTTGGCATCAGCTAGCCGGCGCCAGGAGAACACGAGGCCCCCACCACTGCCACTCTGGCGGTAAGAGGGATGGGGAGAACAACAAGGTCGGTGGCAACGACATCGCCCGAGCCTTCGGTCCTCGTCTTCTGGGCCGCGGACCAGAGAACATCGCTTGACTCCCTTCGGCAGCAACAAAGTAGGAGTCGGAGCTCTCCACGTTGAAGACAACGGTCGACGGTGCCACGCCCGGGCCGTCGGCCACCGAGGTCGCGGTCGGAGCTCCCGACCCGGCACTTGCAGTAGGGGCCGACCCTCCAGGTGGAGTCATCCCAGACCCCCCGGCTGGTGCCTGCGCCGCGGGGACGGTATCCCTCACCGTCACTGACGGCATGACCGAGCGGAGGACCTGGTAGATAATCTCGTTGCCCCGCGTCTTCTGGACGGTGGTCTTCTCCTCTTCTTCTGCTCCTGGGCTGCGCCCGCTGCGCTCAACCCAACCATGTCCAGGCCAGCCAGGCCGACGTGAATCATGGCTCGGGTCGACTCCGCTGGCACGTGCAAATGGGCGACACCCATCTGCAACCACAACGATGAACGGTTCAAGACTACAATGCTAGCGACAACCAACCGCACTATGAAATTCAACAACAAGATGCTGCGAGGAATCGACTTACCAGTGCGTCCAACCGACCCTCGGCCAGCGGCTGTGGCCCACCGTTCAAATCGTTGGCAACATCACCTTCCAGCAGTCGTGAGACCCGGGCCTCAATGTCTTCCTCCGACAGCTTTGCCCCGACAATTTCATGAGTTTTGTCGAGGGGCCCATTGTAGTCGTAGAAGAGCCGGGCTTGAAAGCGGAGCGGTTGAACGCGACGCCGCATGAACATCGCGATCAGCACGGCGCCGTTCAACCCCGCAGTCTAGAGTTGTAACTCTACACAACGAGAAAGGAATGCTGAAAGTAAAGAGAGAGTTAAAAGAATGCTCAGCGATTTTTTACAAGATCTTGAAAGGTTGGTATCTTCCTTTAATCCTCGTTGGACCACTCTCGTTGCGAAGGTGGTGGTGATGTACAGTGTTTTTACACCCCAGCTTGTGGACGAGGGCCTTGGATGTTGTTCCATAGGTGAAGACATTGATGACATCGACATCGCTTGCAGTTGGCAGCTCGTTGAATTTTCGATAGTAGTGATGAATGTAGCCTGGAGCAACTCGCCTAACTTCTGCTTGCAGTTCTTGAGGTCCCAGGAGTTACATGGACAAATGTAGGTCCTTTGGAAGTTGTCAACGAAGATACGCTGGAGGTCGGACCAGTCGAAGATGCAGCTGGCCGGAATATGTTCGACCCACCCCGTAGCCGAGTCGGCCAAGAAGAGTGGTAGATACTGGATGGCGAACAGGTCGTCCACTCCACCTGCTCAGCAGGCGAGGCGGTAGTCTTCGAGCTAGTGGGTCAGATTGGACAAACCAGCATACTTGATGACGCTGGTCGGCGCGCAGAAACGAGAGGGGAATCTCACTTGATGGAACTCCGACCCAAAGGCTCCAGGCCCAACCCTGTTGGTACAGGGACTCCGAGACAGGTCGCGGCTGCTTCAACAGTCGTAGGGCTCGGGAGTTTGTTCCCGATGTGATTCGGCATGGTCGTCGCTTCTGGCCAGTCATCTGGTGTGGATAGTGTGTCGCACGTTGCGGTTCGGTTCGAGGCATCACTGGACGGATTGGGCACCTTGAGGAGGGTCCTGTCAGCCTGTTCGGCTACCCTGGTTAGCCTAAGCCAGGCTTCATTCGCCAGTCTGTTCACTATACCACAATCCATATATAGCGCCTTCTTTTCTGTTGCTATAAGCCGTTACAAAGTCCGACGGTCGGTCACTATAAGTCTTTAACCACCGAAGTTATCTGTCGTTGATAGTGACATCACATTATGTTTTTAATGACCGACCGTCTATCGTTATATAGAGGATATAGCGACTGACTATCTAGCGTTATATAACAGATATAACAACCAACACTCTGTTATTATATCACATATATAGCGATCAACGGTCTGGCACGGATTAGAAACTTATAACAACAGACAATCTGATGATATTGATTTATAGCAACCAACAGTTGAATGCAGCAGTAAAAATGAATCAATTCAGACAATACTCAATTCAAAGCTTCCAAAACTACATTTCAACCATTGAACTAGAACAGTCATCAAACATTGTACTTGAGCACTTAAACTGAACAAAGACCACAATGTATATTGGTAAAGAACAATAACTTCCATATGCCATTGTGCACTCATAATTCATGGCAATTAGGTAACTAAGATGGAAGGGATGTTACTGCACAGTCATATGGTTTGCTTGTGCTCTTTACAAAATGATCCCTTTCTAATAAGTCGCTACAAAACTATATAACTCTAGCTAGGATGTCCAAAAGAATTCCATAAGCACTTAGATCAAGTCGGGGCTGCATGCATCATGCCAAGTCCATTTATGATCGCCGACCTGAAAATAGAACTTCACACTCATCAAGTTTGTTGAATCAAAGCACATTTCACCTCTTAAAAAACAGCACCCTAAAACATAAGCGAAGCTACATATTTGAACATAAATTGAATGAAGTGTGCAAATTAAAACTGAAAGCAAATTGACCCAAATCATATGCAGCTAGAGAAAATTCAGGAAAACATATATTGGGCTGTGCTATAGTGGAAAATTCATAAAATTCTGAAAGTAATAAGGTTGTTGTTTAATCTAAATCTGGTTATTACATTTTCTAGCTAGATACCATTCTCTGAACATTGTTTCATATCATTTATTTCTACTGATCAGAGAATAAACATATGTAGCCATGTCAACAGGTATATTCTTTGCAATTCAGTAGACAATACAAGTAATTACCTATACTGTGTGCTGATTTTGAACTCTTGCTAACCTTCAGCTGTTAGAAATATCACTGAATTAGAAAATTTTACTATTAATGACCTATGGAAACAAGAAATAAGGACGAGAGTTATTTGTTACCATGCAATATGGCCATGGAATTGATAGATCCTTAACATTGGCCATCTCTTGCACACCAACATAAGGACGTGGCAGCTTTGCATCCCTTTTCAGCACAACTTTGATGACAACTTCACAGTATTGCTTTCCAAGAGGTTGTCCTGCTAGCACGGAGCTAGGATTACTTGAAATAATTACTCCCTTGGCCACAGGTTGATCAGATCTTAGGATTGCATATAGTATAACTTCTTTGCTAATCTAAAATGAAATGATACAATTATGAGAATTATAATTATAAAAAACCACCATTACACTAGAAGCAAAAGGTTGAAAAGCAATGAGAACATTACCAGGTCATCATGTGGGAAGCGAGGAGAATCACCTTTCCTTGTTGATTCTTCAATACAAGTGGTGGTAGTTACAGGGCTAGCTTGAGGCACCTGCTGGACTGGTGGTGCTCCAGGAGGCTTGGAATGGGGCTGAAACGGCGGTGCTGCTTGACTGGTTTGGTCGTAGGCACAATCATATATTGTTGATCATTATAGTGATCACCACAGGAACCATCTTCATGAAATTCAGCAACAAGATCTGTATCAACATCATTTTCGTCGGATCTTGGCCTCTACAACATACAAGTGAGAGTGTATGTAAGTAACAAATCCATGCAACATACAAGTTTAAAATGACATTAGAGAAGGTATAATATCTTGCCACATGATGTCGTGAATTAGAGCCATTTTGTGACATGTTTTCCTGTCAAGCGCCTCAACGCCCAACGTCGCCAGACCGCGGCTACGTAACTCGTAGTCGCGCTCCAGGCCTTCACCGTGAGAAGATCTCACCGGTGGCTTGAGAGAGTTTGAGAGAGAGGAGCAACTTTAGGATAATTGATCTTGCTTAATTCTCTCCAAGTCTGTTACACGGCATATATGGCCAATGGCCCAACTAAACTCTCCTATAATTAAGGCATGCAAAAGGAAACTAGGTCCTATCTTTCTAAACTTAGCCACTGACGGTGGCACCTGCTTTGGCCGCGCGCTCCGCAGCCCTCCTGGCGTCACGACGGCGCCTATAGGTGCACCCGTACATGACATCTCTCCCCCCCTCGACGGTCAGCTCATCCTCGAGCTGAAACTGGGGAAATTTGTCGCGGAAGTCTGCAACATCCTCCCAAGTAGCACCAGCAGTGGACTGCCCTTTCCAGCGGATGAGCACCTGCCGAACACCCTTTGCCAGCCGGTACCGAACAGCCTGCTCCGGTTCTGGAGTCACCGCCCCATGATGAATGGGTGGGAGGGGAGGTGGCGTAGCCGGTGGTGCGCCGACGAACTTCTTGAGAAGGCCGACGTGGAAGACATCGTGCAGCTTGGCACGCGGGGGCAGCGCTAGGCGAACAGCCACCTGGTTGATGCACTCGGTGACTTGGTAAGGCCCGACGAAGCGCGGCTTCAGCTTGCCCTTGGGCGCCTGGGGAAGAGAGGAAGCTGCCCGTTGGCGAAGGCGCAGCAACACCCAGTCGCCCACGGCATAGGAGACCGGTCGGTGCAGGCGGTCGTAGAACTTCTTCTGGACAGCCTGGGCTTGTTCCAGGCGATAGCGGACATCCGCTAGGAGCTCCTCTCGTGCAGCCATTGTCTTGGCCACCGCCGCCACCCGGGTCTCTCTAGGCTCATAAGAGCGGATGGAGGGGGGGTCCCTACCGTAGACCACCTTGAATGGAGTGTCCTTGAGCGACGCTTGATACGCCGTGTTGTAGACGTACTCCGCCCATGGCAGCCATCGCAGCCACTGCCGTGGCCGATCCCCAATGAAACACCGGAGGTACATGACAATGACTTTGTTGGCCGCCTCCGTTTGGCCATCGGACTGCGGGTGGAAGGCGGACGTCATGTGCTGCTTGGGGCCGATGAGTCGCATCAGCTCCCGCCAGAACGTCGAGGTGAACACGGAGTCCCGGTCCGACACCATGGACTGAGGGATCCCGTGGAGGCGAACGATCTCTCTGAAGAACGCCTGGGCCACGGACTCTGCACTGTAGGGGTGAGCCAGTGGGATAAAATGGCAGTATTTGCTAAACCGGTCGACCAATGTGAGGATCACCGATTTGCCCCCAACGCGAGGCAGCGCCTCGATGAAGTCCAAGCTGACGTCGGACCACACGGCCCGGGGAACGGGCAGGGGCAGCAGCAGGCCCGCCGGGTGCAGGTGTTCAGACTTGTTGCGCTGGCACGTTGCGCAGGCGCGGACGAAGTCTTGGACCACGCGGCGCATGGCGGGGAAGTAGAAGTCCCGGCGGAGGCGATGTAGAGTCCGCTGCACCCTTTCATGTCCGTCGTCGTGCGTAGCAGCCACCACTTCGAGCAGCAGGGGGGAGTCCGGCGGGATGTAGAGCCGGTCAGCATACGCCACCATGCCGTCCAGCAGCGACCACGGCGCTCCCCTAGTGCCGGCTGCTAGTTCATCCCTGAGGGCGACCAGGGCTGGTTCTTGTCGTTGAGCATGACGAAGACGGTCGACGAAGTCGAAGCGAGGCGCGGACAGCGCCAAGACCGAGCCCTCCTCGCTGGTGTCGCGCCGGGACAGCGCGTCGGCGACGGTGTTCGTGGCACCCGGCTTGTATTCCACCGAGAAGTCGAAGCCGAGGAGCTTGCCTACCCAATGGTGCTGCGGGATCGTCGAGAGGCGCTGGTCGAGGAGGAATTTGAGGCTGTAGTGGTCGGTGCGGACGAGGAACGCGCGCCCCCACAGGTACGGCCTCCAGTGGCGCACGGCGTGCACCAGCCCAATGAGCTCCAGCTCATACGCTGCCAGAGCGCGGTGGCGGGGGGCGACCGGCCTGCTGAAATAAGCGATCGGATGGTGCTCCTGCAGCAAGACCGCCCCGAAGCCATGCGTGGACGCGTCACACTCAACGATGAAGCCCTTGGTGAAGTCGGGCAGCGCCAACACCGGGGCCGACGTCACGGCTGCCTTGAGTGCCTGGAAGGCTGCCTGGGCCGCGTCGTTCCAGTAAAAGCCCTCCTTCTTCAGCAACGAAGTGAGGGGCGCCGCAATCTTGCCATAGTCGTGGACGAACTTGCGGTAGTATCCGGCGAGGCCCAAGAAGCCACGCACCGCGCGCGCCGAGCGAGGTGCCGGCCAGTCGTGAATGGCCTGCACCTTGGCCGGGTCCATGGCCACACCGTGGGCGGAGATGATGTGGCCCAGGTATGCCACAGAAGGTGACCCAAAGATGCACTTGGATCGCTTGACGAAGAGGACATGGCGGTGAAGTTCGGCGAGGATGGCGCGGATGTGCCTCAAGTGATCAGCCCAAGTCTTGCTGTAAATCAATATATCATCAAAAAAGACAAGGACGAACCGACGAAGAAATGGACGGAGCACGTCGTTCATGAGCGCCTGGAATGTTGCCGGAGCGTTGCATAACCCGAACGGCATCACCAGGAACTCATAGAAGCCGTCGTGGGTTCGGAACGCCGTCTTGTGTACATCAGCCGGCCACATCCGGACTTGGTGATAGCCGGAGCGGAGGTCTAGCTTGGTGAAGAACTGCGCACCATGCAGCTCATCAAGGAGTTCGTCGACGACGGGGATGGGGAAAGCATCCTTGACGGTGAGGGCATTAAGAGCGCGGTAGTCCACGCAAAACCGCCAGGCCCCGTCCTGCTTCTTGACTAGCAATACCGGCGATGAGAACGCCGAATCGCTGCGGCGTACGATGCCTTGGTCCAGCATGGCGGCGCATTGCCGTTCCAGCTCGTCCTTGTGCGCCGCCGGGTAGCGGTCGGGCCGAACCGCCACAGGTGTAGAGCCGGGCTTGAGGACTATGGCGTGATCCTGTGCTCACTGCGGTGGCAGCCCCGCCGGCTCGGCAAACACCCCCTCGAAGGAATGCAGCAGCTCCTCAAGGAGGGCGTTCGGTGTCGTGGTGGCGGCGAGTAGGGGTGGCCGACGGTCGGCGACGTCCGACCAGGAGACCTGTCGGCCTTGGTGCAGGAAGGAGACGGTGCGGGCGACGAAGTCCCACACCACCCGGCCAAGGGTGACCATCCATTGAGTCCCCAAGACGAGGTCATACCCCGCGAGCGGCATGACGAAGAGGTCGATGAAGAACATATCGCCCTCGATGATGACCGGGGCGCGGCGGATGACGCCCGGGCAAGTGACGCGCT